>PVJA010027158.1:5380-28988 GCA_004027025.1 Myocastor coypus
AAGAAAGAAAGAAAGAAAGAAAGAAAGGAAGGAAGGAAGGAAGGAAGGAAGGAAGGAAGGAAGGAAGGAAGGAAGGAAAAATAAGCTTGCAATTTTGCCATCCAGGACACAATTACTTATCCTTATTTTAACTAGGTTACCCTATCCCTATTTTTTTTTTTTTTTGGTCTTTTTGAGATAGAGTCTTGCTATGCAGCTCAGGCTGGCCTTGAGCTCACTTTGGTAGCCCAGGCTGGTCTGGAACTCACACCGATCCTCCTGCCTCAGCCTCCCAAGTGCTGGGATTACAGGCGTGCGCCACCATGCCTGGCTCTACATAGCTAAGAAGGCTTGATCATTGCTCATAACCACCAGTTGGTATTACCTCTCAATAATATAAGAAATCTGGACCTCATTATGACCTATATGAGGTAGGATAGTCAGTCATTCATTTTTAGGTTATGCAAACACTTCTTTGCAAAAATGAATAAGGGGTTCATTATAGCTAACTGAAATGGTAAAGCCAAGTGGAGAAAACATCAGTTTCCAGAGGCAAACACCTTTAGCATTTTATTCTGTTTTATTATGCTGCATTTTGAAATTTCTTATTCCTTAAAGTAATAGACGCATATAATAAGTAACATATTGAAGAATGAAAGGGAGGCTAGAAGGAAACAGATGACTCAACCTTTCTCTCTCTCCTTCCCTGCCCCTGAAGCCATGTATTTTCAAAGTTGGAGTCAGTATCTATTAAACTCACATGAGCTGTACTCCATCTTCCTAATGTTTGACGAACACAGTGTTGTTTTTATCTCCACTGCTGGCTATTTTAATACTTTTAAATAATGCCATAGTCCTGCACTTGTTTGACAAAATCTAATGAATTCACTCTTCTATTTTCAAAATGAATATAGTAATGCCCCAGTCTCCCTCTGACTCTTCTCCTTTGGTCTCTATAACTTTGATTATGAGTTTGACTTGGACTCGTATAGCACTAAGGTTGATAGTTTTTATACAGTCTATGTAACAACCAAGATCATACTTCCAGGAAAGTGGCAGAGTGGAGATCCGCAGAGAAAGAGCCTCTCTGAGCTTATATGATGAAGGGAGGTGGACACAGCTTCAGGTCCTGACTGAACTTCACCTGTGAACGTTAGGACAGGACAGCCTCTGTGCTGAAGGGCTCAAGCTAGGTCTTGAACTTCTGCAGTATTTGCTTCAGTCCTTTTTTTTAAACCTGACTGTGTCCGCAGAGCCCAAAGGGCCCTTCTTGCAGTTATGGGACAGGATGCATGTGGGCTCAGAGGTTCTTAGACTGTTGGAGTCTCAGTGCTCCAGGCCTTCAACGCTATGGGAGACTATTTTCTTCTTCATATTGTTTGACTGCTCTTTCCTTCCCCTTCAAAGGTACAGACTTGGGAGGACACCCACTCAGGACCCGCCTCCTGTCCCTCTCTGGAACAGGAGCTTTCTTTCCCTCATAAATGTGTTCTGCTCATAACCTCCGTTTGTTCCTAAAATTCATTCTTTGGTTTGAGAGAACACGAACTTGTTCCAGGTAATTTTCAGGTTGGGGATCAGTTTTCCCTATATCATTTGGAGGCTCTCTGCTGGAGGTCATCTACCCCAGATCAGTTTTTCTTCCTGAATCATTTGGACATCCCGCTGAGATCACTGGATGGAGATTTAAAGCGATTCTTCCTACCCAAGATAAAATGCCTGGTGTCTATTGAGGGCTTTTAGATAGGACCTCTGGACAGTATCTCTGACTGCCTGTTTACAACTAGGACCCCTTTCAGCCTGAAGAAGCCAGAGTGGTCATCACCCACAATTCCCTCACAGCAATTCGCGTTACTTCTTCAGAGGGAGGAATGTTGTAGACAGCTAAATTAGATAGAAATATTATAGGCAGTCAGACAGGGCCAGGCCTTCAAGGACAACATGGAAGACTAGGTGACTTTCCAACTAGAGACAGACACTCTTCCACTGTGGGCCAGATCTCAAGATAAGAGTAAACAGAAGCAACTATATACTTCCCTAGGGATGTGCATCAGGGATTGATACTCTAAGTAGGTATCAATCATCTTGAAAGATCCTGAAAAGAGTCACGAGCCGAACCTCAGTAAGTGGTGTTTTTGCCCACTTGCTACATGACTTGCCTTCCCATTGGATCCCGATGTTAATCAATTTTACCTGAGCAATGGTGCTTGTAATCTCATTGGTTGGCCATAGTCTTTGTCCCACCTCATACCCACCTAAGCGAGTTCCCACGTGTCCTCTATAAAAGTCCCTGGAAGAGACAGCTTCTGGGGGACACCCACTCGGAACCTTGCTCCTGCCTCTCTCTCGGACAGGAGCTTTCTTTCCCCTAATAAATATGTTCTGCTCATTAAAAAAAGGTACAGACTTGTCATAAGCATTAGGGTAGGTGGGTAATGGTCCTTGAGAGGTTCCACCAAGAACAGCATGACTTCCAGTGGGCCTGAGAGGCTATTCTACGCTTTTGGGTACCATGATTCAAAGCCTAGATTTCAAATAGTCAGCAAGTGAGAATTCCTCACGAGTGTGCAATAGCTGTTGCTGCCCCACCTTCCATGGCAATGAGTACACAGGAAGCAGAGAAGGCCATTGCGGACACGAGGAAAAGAAGTGCTGAGGGATCTAGAATCTGGGGAGATGGCAGGACTTGGACTATGATTCCCCAGTCCTTTCTGAGCTCATTCATTTTTTTTTTATCTCATTCAGAGAAATCTATGTATAGAAAAATGCTGTGTGCTTGTTTAAAATATATCCAGTGTTTCCTCTTATTTGTAACAAAAAGAGGCTTCCTGAGTGTCCCCAGCTGTGGCCTCTACACTTAGGAATTGTGTGCTTGTTCATTGCACAACTGATTTGTACTTCAGAAAGTGCGAGGAAGTGGGGAGATTTCAGGAAAAGTGGAAAGATCTCAGAAGAGGCACTATGCTGCATGTGGCCTGAATGTGTGGCTTTGTTTCTGGGCATGATAAGTGGCTTAAGGACTTCTGGGAAGAGTCATGGGATGTGGAGGCCTCCTCTGTAAAGAGCAATACCCCTGGTTTCTCTGAACAAAAGAGAGAGTGGTTTCCTGTCTTGGAAGAGGTAATTGAATCCCTCATACAGGCCTGTAGTTTACCCATATGCTATTCCAATTTCTTGAATGCAGATGACATTTAAATAATTTTGTGCAATGCTGTATCAACAAAATAAACCAAATATTCAGGAGTCTTTGACTAAGATATCTATAGGGTCGAAGCACAAGCTTTGAGATATGAAAGACCTGTTTGTGACCCAGCTTTAACTCTGCCATTCACTGTGTTTCTGGAAAAGACCCCCCTTTCTCTATTCCCTGGTTTCAATATTTGGAAGAGGATGAAGATGACTTAGTCAGATTATATGTGAGGCAGTGTGGGAGAGATGATTTCTGGAACTGCCAGGCAAAAAAAAAGGGGGTTCCCATGACTGGAGCCTGGCCAGATGCCCTCTGCTTTTAAGTTCCCTGAGGTGGCATTAGCACTGAGCGCTGAAGTGCCTGTCCCACTGACAGGGCTGTGGAGATGCTGGGCCGAAGAGTGAGGAGGAGCCCCAGGATTAGCAAGAAGCAACACAGATGCTTACAGCTCTG
Organism: Myocastor coypus; assembly: GCA_004027025.1. Taxonomy (NCBI): domain Eukaryota; kingdom Metazoa; phylum Chordata; class Mammalia; order Rodentia; family Myocastoridae; genus Myocastor; species Myocastor coypus. Next base: position 9,003 of record PVJA010027158.1, read on the forward strand.
GGGCCCGAGCCTGGGTGCTCCCCTGTGCAGCAGCGAAGAAGCACAATGAGAATGAGCAGAGGACAATATGGAGCAGCCAGGCGATGACAGTCAAGGTAGGCAGGAGTGGTGTCCCAGCAAGCCCAGAGGAGGGGGGCTTTGAAAGGGGAGGGAGGGGCCAGCTGTGTCCAATGCTGCTGAGAGTTGGGGAAGAAGGAAGGCTGGAAAGGACTCCCTGGATTTTGTGGTCTGGTAGAGGAAATTGACTTTTATTTCTTGTAACTGGGAGAACAGGTGAGCTCTGCTCTACTGGGCTGCCTTCTGGGAAGGTGTCTTGCATATTGGTCAGAGAAGCATCTGCAGTATTCTTTTTGGGCTGGCACAGATTACCCTTTTATTGTGATGTGTGCACCCCTCCTGGGGAGGGCTCAGAACTCGCAGATGACGAGGCGATTCTCTCCACAGCTCTTGTCATTCCACTTGCCATTGGTGTACATCTCCACACAGTGCTCTTTTCTGCCATCATTGTTGGGCTCCCCAGAATCCCAGTTGGAGTAGACCAAGGCCTCTCCCGAGGGGTAGACAAATGTGCCCTCCTTCCTGATGTCTGTCATGCTCAGGTAAGCATTCTTATTGTGAGCTACGACCAGTTCCAGCACAGCAGCGTTCTCTGCTGCAGAGCGTGGGGAGGCCACCTGTCCACCGGCCCGAAGGCACATCACGTGTGCCCCTTCAAAAGTACTCTGAGAGCCCGCTGTCTTGAAGATCTTGTTTCCAACACTTCGGCCATTGGGGAAGAGCTCAGCTGGAAGAAGGAGAGTCAGGTTAAGGCTTGTCAGAACTGAGGGGGCCTTGGTTCTCTATGTGACCCTAGCTTTCCATGCCAGGGTGTCAGGACACCAGACAAGATGTGAACAAGATAGGATCCAGAACAGCCCTGGGAGTGGATGTCATGGCCCCTGAGCATGAAAGACACACTGAGGATAGAGAAGTCAAGTAAGAGGCCCAAAGCCATGTAGCTCTCCAATGCACCATTAAGGAAGGTAGTCTGACCCCAAAGCTCAGAGTTGCTCTCTTCCAGTCAGCCTGTGTTCTTTGCTGGAGTTGATGTTTTCCAGTTAGTACATAGAATTGGGCAGCTGTTCCCGGGGAAGTGATTACTGGCCTATACATCTTTATGAGAGTACCAAAAACCATAGTATAGGGGCCCCTTTTTTACTCCTGTTTGACTGTGATAGGGAGAGGACAGGACAGACATAAGCTTCTGCTCAGGTCTAGTTCAGGTTGGCCCCTTGGAGCATATGCGTGTGTGTGTGTGGGGGGAGAATGATAGCATGTGTGTGTGTGCTCCTGCCATTCCATCTGCCCTAGGGGTGCTGGGGGATAGGCATGAGCGTGTCTGAGAGGCACATCTGTGTGTATAGCATGCTGGAGAGCCCTAAATGAAATTGAGATTAAAGCTACTAAGACCCGTCCTGGTTATGACTGTCCAGGTGGACACTGCAAAGTCACCTTTCTTCCAGGGTTTCCACTCCGTCCTTGTAAAGTGAGAGATCATCTCACAAAGCATCATCAGCATACCATGGCGAGCAACTCTTGATGCCAATCTGTCCCCGTCCCTGTGGTTCTGGGTCTATGCATGGAAGTCCGCATAGGGCAATCAGCTATCAAAGCTTCAGAGAGGCTGTGCTCCTTGACTTGGTCTGGCAGGGTCCAGACCATGTGCTAATTCACTGTGTGTTTCTGAGCATCTTTCATATAGACTTGGGAGAAGCTACTCTGTGGGCTCAGAAGAAAGCCACAGCGCCCTGCCAGGTCAGTGTAAGATTTGTGCATCTTCACTGGGTTTATGCTCCCTGTTTCAGGCAGTTCTGCACAGGCTAACACATGTGCCCATGGAGTTATCTAAAGGCTCCTGGGAGTCCTTCTGGTACAGGCTGCACTTTTTTGAATTTGGAAAATCTACCCTTACCAATGATCTTGAGCAGTAGGATATAAATTATTCCCATGCTTAGCATTCTAGTGAGGGTACACTTAGCACAAAGAAGTTGATGACTCTCTGGAACCCCTGCATGTAGATGCATGTGGGATGAATGATCATATTTTATCATACACATGTGGAACAGGTGCACAAATGCACGTTCATGTGTTTCTATTACTGTACCACTACAAATGAATGTGTCTGTGCATATGTTTGTGGAGGGAGAAATGTCAAAGAAACTAACCTGAGCTTTGATACCTAGAAGTCAATCCTATGTCCTGCTCCAATGAGCCTGTTTATGCTCCACTTAGGAAGAAAACTTATTTTTGTGATTCAGTAAAAAACGGAGTCAAAACTGATGTCAAGAAGGCTAGAAGGAAAGGATTAGCAGCTGGCAGCTGAATTGGTTTCTAAAAGTCACAGAGAACCAAGGACTGTGGCTCTGGATGCCTGGGACACCCAGGATTGCACTGTGAGGGCAAATTACCGCTCCATGTGCCTCACAGCTGCAGCAGGGCCAGCCCAGCTGGAGCCCAGAGGCAGCACGGGCCTCCTTGGCTCAGGAGCAACTGAAAGGGAGATGCCCACTGGCCACACAGCAAGGCCAAGGCCACTTGCCTTGTCCCCTAATGAAGCACGTGACTTTGGTGCATCCTTGGGCTGCAGTGACATCTCTGACCCCCCAACACATGGCACCCAGACTTGCAATACATAGCCATTCTCTTGTCCAGCACGGGACCAGCACAGAGCAGGCAGGAGGGAAGGTCTGTGGACTGCCTCAGGGAATAAGTGGTGCTAGGTTGGAGAGTGCTCAGGAATGTGACAGCTTTGACAGGATTTCTGCCTGGCGAGCTGCTGACATGGACACCTCCACTTACTAATGCCAGATCAACTTCTAGGAACAGCCATCTCTGCTTCATCCCTACCCCGAGCTCCAGTCTGAAGTCCAGCTCCAGGCATATCCTGCTCACTTCCCCCTGAAACCCTAGGAAAGCTCCCCTCAGGTTCCGCCAAAGCTCTCACCCCAACTTACCCCGACCCAAGGCCTGGACCAGTTAGTGGTCCCATCCTGGTGCCCAGCCAAGCCTTGGGTCCAGGAACTCACCTTTTTTGTACCGAGACAGGGCAGCCTCGAGGTAGTTTAACTGGTTCTGGAAGGCCGCCACTTGTCGCTTCAGAGCAGTGACGTCTGCAGGGGAGGGAAATGCCAGGTGAAGGGTTGTGTAGCACAGTGGTTGCAGGTGGATAATTGGTGTGGAGAGGGGAGCTGGGCTGACCCCCAGCCAGATCACATCTGCTAACCCAGGGACCTCTGTATGTAGGAATTTGTTAGGGCTCTATGGGCCCTGAGCCCCTCTGACAACACACGTCATTGTTACTGTGAATTCTGGGAATAAAAGAGTGGCATTTTGCAGCTTCCATGTGTGGGGTGGGAATATACATTCCTCGTGTACTTTCTATCCTTTGGCTGCCTGGGTGCTCAATGCTGTACTAAGAGGTGGGAAGGTGGCTGCTGTGTTTTCAGGCCCGTTGAAGAAACTGCCTGGATTTGCCTTCTCACCTGCAGTGACAGCTGAGGCCATAGCCTGACTCTGCCCTGCAGCTCCCCAGCCTTTCCACAGCCCCTGCCCCGCAGGAGGGAAGTCCTGAGCTGAAGAGCCCTCTCTCCACACCTGTCCCAGGTGAAGTTCCCAGAGTCAGGAGCGACCACCTCACCTGGAAGCCCACTTTCACCCTTGGCTCCTTTGTCTCCCGGAGCACCTCTGTCACCCTTCAGTCCTGGGGGTCCTCTGGCACCCACAGGTCCTTGTCGACCCACAGCTCCAGCAGGACCTGGGACCCAAGAAGAGCAAGGTGAGTGGGGCAGCCTTTTGGCAGGGTTTTCTCCTCCTCTATGAAGGCATCCTCCTCTGTACCTGGATGTCCATCCTCCCTGCCAGACACAGCCCAGAACACAGCCATCCACCTCCTCTGTGTATAGCTGTCCTTGTCACTGGCAATTGACTTCCTGGGACACAGACTAGCACTGCCTTCTCTGGACAGGTGATTTCCAGAGCCCAGAGCTGCATCTGCCTTGGATGCAGACCCAAGATTTATATCTCGGTGCCCCCAGAGAGCCTCAGGTGCTCGAGAGTAGGTGATTTTGTGAAGTTACTGGATTGTAGGGCTCGCAGCTGTCAGGATGTTAGGAGGTAGGGTCTGGCTAGAAGAGGCGGGTCATGGAGGGCGTGGCGCGCAAGGGCTCATCTTGCTTGCTGGCTCCTTCCTTCACTGCCTGTCTTCTGGCTGTGGTGCCATAAGCATCTTTCCCCTTGCCAAGCCTTTTTGTCGTGCCACACTGCCAACCATGCATTGTACCTTCTACAAAGTGTAAGCCCAAGTAAACCTTTCCTCATTAGACTTATGGGTTAAAAAAAAAAAGAGTTGTGGGTATTGGTACTATGTACCAGTGACAAGGAAAGGGACTGAGGCTGAATGAGCTGGCAATGCCAGTTCTGGCTTCATGTGGTCAGGAGGAGGTATCCAAGTGGGCTCAACAAACTGGACCCAGCCCCAGGTCTCCCCATCACTCACCTGGTGCCCCTGCACTTCCGGGGACTCCAAGTTCACCAGGGGCACCTTTCTCCCCTTTAGGGCCTCTGTGGCCTCTTTCTCCTGTGGAACCCTGTATGCCTGGGGAACCTACTTCTCCTGAGGAAGAAACAAATAGGGACAAATGCCACCATGAGTGTTCTCAGCAAGTGTCATCTCCCCTGTGGTAGAGCTTTTAACCTATAGCATACAGACAGAGACAGAACATGGCGAGTGCTCCTTACCGCTTGGGGTTCCTTTGAGGCTAGTAAGAGCAAGACAGTGGTAACATGTGGGATATGGAAAGGAGTTCATAGGACAGCCTTCCTGATACCAATGGCCTGGGATCCTCCTGGCATTCTGAGTACCCTTCATACACCATAGATCACACTCTCATGCATTCCTGCTTTTTCTAAGATCAGCCACAACCCATCCACCTACCTTTGGGTCCAGTCTCTCCTTTGGGACCTGGATTGCCTCTAGGACCTGTGTCACCCTGCTTACCAGGTTGACCATTTTTCCCTGCTGGACCAGGCACACCCGGGAATCCTGTAGGTCCTGGGGAAAGAGACCAGTTTAGTCAGCACAGTGAGCCCTCTTGACAGACGGGATACCTCTAGTGAAAGAAATAGTGGAGCTCAAAGAGAAACCCATGGTAGGGCCAGTGGGTCCTGAGATAACCCGGCGCTGTCTTGAGAACCTCTGTCGTCCTTCTTGGGATGGGCCCAGAGCATGGCTACCAGCATAGTGTATCACACAGGTAGCACTAGAAAACTTCTAATTTTCATGTCCAGTTGCTCACCACTTGGTCCAGAGTCACCCTTTGGTCCAGGTTCTCCATCAGAGCCACTGTCCCCTTTGGGCCCAACTGGGCCAATTGGTCCAGGAATCCCCGTTGGCCCTACAGCTCCTGGACGGCCTGTAGCAGAAAAACAAATGGACATAAACCTGGGCTGAGGTCCAAAAGGGAGCTAGAAGCCTTTCAGTTCAAGCTCTGGCATTCCATCAGCATTCTACAGATAAAGAATTCCATGGGTACATGCCCTTGTCCTGTGGGCAGCTAGGAAGCAGCTGACTGAATCCTTATTTTGAGAAAAGAGCCTTCATGGAGATGTGCTGCTTCCCCTGACAAGAAAGCAATTCACCAACATGTACCTGTGTCCATGGAGATCTTGCTTTATATATTTATTTATACACACACATACACATATATGCAGGCATACATAGGAGTACACACATATGGGGAATTGATAGTTATACCAGAAACTGAATGAAATAGATGTTCATCCAGGTGTTCACCCTCTTGAATACTTATTTGTTCATGAAGAAAATGAAAGCACAGAAAGCAAGTGTACAAACTGATCAATAAGGTAACATAAAATTAAAAAGCTGGGCCGAAGAGGAAACTGTTAACATGATGAAAGGACAAACTATTGCATGACAGACTGAGCTTCCCAGCTCTGTATCCAGGATGCACACGGAATGCAAAACACTTAGGACAAGAGAACAAAGAGTCCAATTTGTAAGTAGGCAAGTGTGTTTGTACTAATTATGCTTAGAAAGTTATCATGTCTATCCTTATAGCCCTTCTTTTTCTCCAATTTTTGGTCTGTTAACTTACATTCTTAACCCTCCAGCAGAAAAGCTTTGTGATACTATTACTCTATAGCATAGGTACTCGAGCTTATCATCACTGGCTTTGAGTATCAAATATCTTTGACTTAGCTTGGAAATGATATTTTCTGACCATCATTGATTTTCTAATAACTTTCCATACAGTGTGATACTCAGAGGTGTCCCAAATTTTCTGGTCAAGGAGATTATGGGACCTCAGAGGAAAGGGATGAATGAACTCTAGTGCGTCTAAGGAGAGTTACCCAGAGAAAAAACATTCTCTCAGGCTTTCACAGAAAGCAAAATGGCCAAGCAATGGCCGTGACTCGTCCCGAAGGCTGACACTAACAACAGTTCTACAAAGTACTGTCTAAGGTCCCAAACTTAATCCTCAGGGGATTTGACCCTGGAAGATACAAAAAAATGAATGTTTTGTTATACAGGTCTTGCTTTGACTTGCCCTTGACCACCCAGCAAGAAAAAAAAATGCTTAATTACAATGCATGAAACGCAGAGCTAGATTGGTGAGATGAGCTTTAGGAGGCTTAGATTCAATAGCCTCCAACATTACAAGCTTCACTGGTGGCCCACTGAAATTGCAGAACATTTGACTGTGTATGTATCTGCTTCCTCTTAGTTCAAAGAGAAGTATATTCTTTTCCTTTTTTAATTTTTTTCTAAGCAACATCAATAGAGAGGTGAGTCATGCCCACACACTGTACTCTGTAGAATGATTGTGAGGACAATATGCAATATGTCAACTTTCAAAAAAAAAAAGAAAGGGGAAAAGAAAAAAAAATAATGTTGATTTAAAAGGGTTAATGATTAATTGTTTGATCAATCTTATATACCTATGTGTATTAATCTAAACTGATCTGATGATGAAAATATGTAATATAACCATTGTTAAATTTAAACAATAAAAATATTAAATTAAAAAAAAAGAAAAGTTATCATGTCTGCATCTTGTCCTCTGAATAACTACTATGCAGACAATATACAGTGTGTTAATTATTCTAACAATTTACAAACCTGTTTTAAAACTGTTTTAGACCACAAGTAGAAAAGTTAGGAAACATGGAAGGTGAAAAATCGTGCTCTTAATACATAGCATGAATTAGACAACGGTCCTAAGTATCTCCAACAGGTTTTTGGCACTCAGCACAGCAATATGTAATTCTAAATCTATGATTAGAATGCCTGTCATTCTGATCTTGTACATGTGCATTGGTTCTAACATATTTCAATAATTGCTATAGTGTCTTTCTACTAAGTGGTTGTTTTAGGAGAAAACAAAAAAAGAGTAATTAAAGAGGATAAGACACAAGGAAAAATACCATAAGATTGATCTGACACACCTTTTTTATATGTTTAGATGTCTAGATTTCTGTGTATAAATGTGTAACAGTTTTTTATCACATTGTATAGAAATTCATTAGAATATCACTGGTGGAGGAAAAATACCAATTCCATGTTAATTCTAAGAGATTTGATGTTCAGAAAGACAGTGATGTTAAGCTCTAGTACCTATGCTATAGAGTAATATTATCATGAAGTTTCTCCTCTAGATGGGTTAAGAACATAAGTTTGCACACCAAAAAATTAGAGAAAAGGAAAGGCTACAAGGGTAGCCAATATTTTGGTCCTAGCCCTTTGAGGTCAGTGAGACATAAGGGAACCTCTGCTATAACATCCTATAACTCAGTGGCATCCCAAATTTTCTCATCAAGGAGAATATGGGGCTACAGAGGAAAGGGATCGGTGATGTTTAGTGTGCCTAAGGACAGTCACCTAGAAAGAAAACATCTCAAGCTTTCAAAGAGAGTAAACTGGTCAAGAAATGGCCACGGATCATCCAGATGGCTGACAATGACAACAGGTCTACAAAGTGTTGTATATGGTTAAAAGGGAAATCCTGAGATTTGGCTGACCTTGTGGGATACAAAAGTTGCATGTTTGATTATACAAGCCTTGCTTTTACTTGCCATTAATAAGCCAACAGAAATGTTTAACCACCAGGTATAAAAGGTAATGTCAGATTAGCATGCTGAGCTGTAAAAGGCTTAAATAAATAGCTTCTGATATTGCCAGTTCTTCCAATAACCCACTATTATTATGGAATATTGGAGTATGTATAGAACTACTTTCTTTTAGTTCAGTGAAAAGAAATTTTGGTACCAATAGTTATTAGAAAAATTACAATGTCTACACCCTGTATTCTGAATAACTATCACAAAGACAAAAACATGCATTGTACTAATTATTGTGGCTACACTACTAACATGTTTTGAAACTGTCTCATTGTTAGTTCTTATTAAAAGTAATAAAAATAGATAAATAAAAGTTTTATTGCTATTTTATCTTCTTCTCTCATTAAAATAATATGATTTAAAAAATCCAGGCAAATAGTGTGAATAAACATATCTAAAGACATACAAATAGCGAAACATGAGAAAAATGTGCTCCATATCATTAACCATCTGGAGAAAGGCAATTAAAACAAGAATTAGACTGCATCTCTTCTAATTTTATCAGAAGAAAATAAAAACAAAACAAAAATAACAAACATTATTTAGGATATGGAGATAAAAAGAACTAATTTTCAGTAATGTAAATTAGAACAGCTAATATGAAGAACAGTATGGACAGTCTTCAAAATATCTCATAATAGATTTCCTGTATAGTACAGTTATCTCCTTTCTGGGTGTTTATTCAAAGAAATGAAACTAGCTTGGCAAAGACACACTTACACCTCCATATGTGGCACAGCACTATTCATCGCAAAATCAGCCCAGTGCCTATCAACAGATAAATGAGTAAAGACAACGTGGTGTATTTACCTGATGAGTACTATTCAGCCTGTGTTATTCAGCTAAACAGATGGAATTAGGGCATAATATATTAGGCAAAATAAGCCAAATATATTAAGATAAATACCATGTTCTCTTTGCTATGTAGGAGCTAATAAATGTTGACCTAAATGTAGGGACGATAAAGATTAAGGAGGATGTGTATGGGGTGAAGAGAAGTTGGGTTTGATCACTATGTAGAGCGCACTATGTACATGTCTGGAAATATATTGACTCCCATTAAGATAGTCAACTAGTAAGAATTGATCAAAACTAAAAAAATAAATCCATCTGTTTGTATTGACTTTATGATTCACACTGGACTGAATTTGACTATTAGGCTCCGGCCCTGGTCTGAGGGGAATTTTTTTTTTTTTTTTTTTTTTTTTTTTTTTTTTTTTTGTGTGTGTGTGTGTGTGTGTGTGTATGTCTCACTCTGGGCTCAGGGCTGGCACTGCATGTGATGCTGGAGATTCAACCGTCTTCCCTGTGCATTTTTGCCTAAGCTTGCCTAAACAAGCACTTTAGACCACTGAGCAATGTGGTTGGCCCTCATAAGAGATTTATAATATGCTGTGAAAGAAGGCAAAAGTGAGTAAGGCAGTGATAGAGAAGCCTTCCACCCCACCACGGCATCCCTGGTCCGGCAAACATGTGCAGCTTAAGAGTGGCATGTCTATGTCACTCTGGAAAGAAAACAGGAGTCTTCCAGACTTGAAAACCACATCTCTTCACAGGAGGGCACTGGCCCTCTAGGGGCAGGCATCTGGCTGAGCTGTGTGTTACTCTCATTCAGACAAAAGCATTTTTGACCCATATAGGAAAAACGAACACCTTTCCCTTCCCCCATGAAGACGTATTCTCTCTTTCTTAAGAATTACTAGTTTCTTTCCTTCCCACTCCAAATGAAAACTCCAAAAAACATAAAGACTATTTGATTTCTTCAAGCCAGAGCTACATAGTCCTTTGGTACATTGAATTTGACCATAAAGCCAGTAAGACTTGGATCCTCTCACAAGATGAGCATACTATTTCCAGGGACAATTCACTTATTATTTTCTGTTTGTTTTGAAGAGTTGCAAGAAAAATTGAATTAGGAGAAGAAGGTAAATTTTACTGATGCTAGAAGACTCCAGAGGACTAATCTTCAAATTCTGAGGGGTTGATTATGGAGATGTTATGTAATTTACAGAGTGGTTAACAGGAGTTATAAGAAAGAAGATATACTTTTACAGAAGATATGGTAGAATGTGTGTCATGGACAGTGAGCATGGTTATATGTAGTGAAGTTGCTTTTAGCACATTTAAAGAAGTTTCAGCATGAAGAACTGTGTGGTTTACCTGAGTTCAGTGGCAGAGAATACAATGACTATATCTGTATTTACCAAAAAGGCTGTACTTAGGGGAGGCTTTCTGCTTCAATAATACTAGGGACTAAACCCATTGTCTTGCATATTACAGGCAGGTGCTCTGTCACTGAGCTATCTTTCCACCCTCAAGCCCCTCTTTTTGAGACAATTTCAGGCTCCATTGCTCAGGCTGGCCTCAAACTTGCAATTCTGCCCCCTCAGTCTCCAAAGTAGCTGGGCATATAAGAGTCACCACTTGTAGCTTATGATTTCCTGATCTACTAGTACACCTAGGAACTGCAGAACTCATGTCATTGGTTCAGCAGGTAGGTGCAACTGGACTCAAAATTCAGGTTTGTAAAAATTAGGCTGAATTACTCGTCCTTGGGTGGTGAATGTTATTTCTGTTTCCTTGGCACTGTGGGGCTTTTCCTACCAGATCACAGCTGTAGAGACTGAGCTAGGAGGCAAGGCCACATCTGTGCAATGCAGAAGCTCATGCTCTTTTAACTTTCCAGAGTGGTTGCTACAGTTCGTCAACCTCAGAATTCTAGAAGCTTCACTAACTAGTTCAGCAATTCTACATCCTGGGACAGAGAAGACATGCCCTTGTTGCTCTAGGATGTTGTTTATTGAGTCAATGTAAGAGGTGAAGAAGTTTAACTAAGTGAGTTAGCAGGGGGGCAGCATCCTTACTTCATGAATATCCTGAGCCTCTGCAAGAGGACAGGAAGGTGGTGTGAGTGCTATCCCTGCCCCAGGGTGGGGCACCCTGCTCTCAGTATAACAAAGGAAAGGAGGTTTGTTCTCCCCCTTTCTGTTCTTACTGCTTTTGTTATCTTCTGGTCCTGTGAAATGCTGCTCTCTGCCATGCTACCCTGCCTTGGAGCTGGCAGATTAAGAATTGAAACTTGCACCAACCACAGATAAACAAACCTTTTCTCTTTAACTTTAGTGAATTCCTGTTAGGCTTTTGTGAGGACTTCATGATCACTCAGGTATATACCCACCCCAAAGGTGGTACAAAGAAATCCAGGTCCCTCTAAATTGTCAAGCTTAAGGCAAAGTTTGGCTAAGCCTGTGTAGGGGCCCAGGGATCCTCATTTCTTCCTCTCTTCCTTGGATGGAGTTTCATTATTAAAAATATTTAACATGGAGTGCAGGCACCATTTAATCAAAATGAACAGTGCTACCTGTCAGTCAAGGTGCCAAAGGGCAACCTAGCATAGTAATTTAGTCGCTACCTATTATTTTCTTAGAGTTCGGTGGCCTTGGGGACACCAGAGGAGTCAGGTTTGTTGGGTGATTGGGGAGAAGCACACTGGGAGTTCAGGATTGACACAAGAGGTGACACATGGCATCAAGCATCCTCAAAATATCTCCTCACTGCAAACACACTGATTCCATTGTTCTTGCTCCAAAGTCCTCTTTTGTGAGTGTCCTTACCAAGAGTGATACAAAAAATAGTGACCACTGTGGTTGGTTGTCATCCAACAGAGAGGCAATCATCCGCCATAGTTACCAGACCTAGCACCATGCAACTCCTAGTTCTTCCCCACAGTCAAAGTGACCAGTAGAGAAGTATTTTGTGCAGATTCCGGACATCAAGGCAACCATGATAGAACTACTAAACACACTGACAAAAGAGGACTTCCAAAAGTGCTTTAGAAGTGTGTAAGTGTGCTTGAAGTAGGGAAAGGTATTTTATGGATGATTAATTGCACTGTGTCTCTGTGACAAGTACAATTCTTTTAGACATTCACCTTGTGCTTCTATCATACCTCATGCATTTGTGAGCCAATGGCAGAGTGTTTCTGGTGGAATCAACAGTCAGGAGAAACCCATGCCCTTGATGTAAAAGAAGCCTATTACCAAGTCTTTCATCACTGAGTACCCAAATATGGTGGTTTATCATCCAAGACCCCCTCCCCACGTGATAATTCCCTGATCCCAACTTTACCTGGATCTCCTTTCTCACCACGGGGGCCTTCTTTCCCATCCCGACCATCCCGGCCAGGCAAGCCATTTCCTATTGGGTGGCATACGACCAGTTTGCAGGCATTGGTCAGGATTTTAGACTGGTAGCTCTTCACTCCAGTTTCCAGGTTCCCCTGGGTCTCTGTGAGCAGAAATAGCACGGAAAGAACGGGCAGCAGCATGGCCTGGGGGGATGACAGAAAGAGGAAGGTCATGCCGTAGGATTCGACCAAGCTTGTTTTGATCAGAAACCTCCCTCTTTGTCTCTTTCTTTGTGCTGTGTCTCAGAGGAACAAGAGTTCAAAGGCAATTTAATTAGGTGGACAACATGGCCTGGTCTTGGAGAGCATGAGTTCTCTTAGTTGACTGTGACATGAGTACCTGGGCATAGCAGTGCCCTTCAGTCCTCACAGCCCCACAACAGCTGTTTATGTGATGTAGTGTTCTAGGGATTCACTTAGCACCTCCAGGCAGGGCCTTTTCCCTTTCTGGAACTCACTTGCCCTGCCTGTGCCCTTGAGACAGTTGGCTTGACTAAGATCCAGCAAATCTGTTTCCTCCTCCTGACTGCCATGAGGAGGTTATCACGGGAGTCTGTATACTGGTATGAAAATGAACCTAAGTCCTATGTGTTTCATAATGTTTGACTTAAGTAGAAGCTAGCGCTATGGCTGCTTGGATGTCAATACATTTATCTTTCCTGGCCCAAGCACTGACTCCATAGAGAAACTGATAGAGGGAGCTCAGGTAAGAAGTGTCTAAAATATGAAATGAGCACCTGGAGAGAACAGAGACACCCAGAGGTCTGTGCATACCATGTGAATGGGAATAGAGGAGGGGCTCATGGGGGAAGAGAACATGCTAGGTCGTCGGGGTCACATGGAAGGCTGTTTTGAGGGTGAGAAAGAGAATATATCAGTGGGGCCCCCAGCAGGATGTTACAGATCTCTGTCAAGCCTGTGCTGAACATGTTAGATTTTTAGCACTGTGATGAGCAACCGAGAGAAGCTAACTTAAAGGAAATTTTGTTTTGGTTCAAGATTTTAGAGGTTTCAGTGTTTGGTTATGTGAACCAGTCGCAGCACAGTACATCCTAGCAAAAACATATGTCAGAGGAGTTCAGCTTACCCTGTAGCATACAGGAAACAAAGAGAGAGCAGAAGTGCTGGGGTTCCCAGCTCCCCTTCAAGGTGAGTGTCTACAAACACCCACTTTCCTTCCACTACACCACCTCTGTTGGAGGTTCCTCCTCTTGCCAACAGCTCCTTAGGTTGGGGCTCAGGCCTTTGACATGGGGATCCTGGTAACATTTAAGAGTCATACCACAGCAGTCTCTTTCAAATAAAGAAACTGAAATTATGAGACTAGGAAGACCAGATGGGAGCCACTGAGGCACTGAAGCCAGGGGTCCTGTGGAAAGATGAAGCAGTTCAGTGGTTCCACTGGGTAGTGGAGGGCCAGGGTTACTGGCCAGACAATTGCGCCTTTCTCCAGGTACCGGAAACTCTGAGTGACAGGAATCCCTAATGTTTCACTAACCTTATTCGAATGAGAATTCACAACTTCCTTGGGCGTCCCAGGGGTCTTGAGACCAGGTGAGCTCAGAAGCAGGTGGTGGCTCTTACCTTGCTCTTATTTGGGCAGAAGCTTAGTTCTGAGCACTGAAAGCCAGGTCCATGCAGGGCAAGACCGCTGGCCAATCACAGCTTCGCAGGTGGAAGCAGGATGTATCCAGACCTGACAATGCGTGTGGATCCTCCTCCACTATCCATTCAGAAGAAATTATACACAGAAGAGAAGACAAGACTGAAGTTCAAAATGTGTTTGTACCTGGCACTTCCACAAATGGCATCTGGACACATAGAACACTCATTCATTCTATTCTAGCTGAGAAGTAATTCTGAGGCAGAGAAACCGAGTTTAGGGCAGAAGAGAGTCTTCTCACCCCACCATGAGTCCCACCTCCCAAGCCCACTCTACTCCTGAGGCACAGCCTGAATCCAGAACCCGAGCTCTCTCAACATAGTCTCAACACAGTAGGATAAATAACTCTGGTGGAGAGGGACATCCACAGAACAGGTGGTAGATAGAATAAGGCATGGACAGAAACACTCACAGGTCACCTCCGCTAGGGTCCCAGGAGCTAGTGGAGAATGAATCTCAGCTCAGCATGCTCTTGATATTTATGCCTGCCCCTTAACTGGAGCCACCCAGTCACAGTTTTCTGAGAGTTCCTTTGAAGAAACGAACAATTTTCTTCTTTGTTGACACACTCTTACCCCACTTACCCACTAGGCAGCTGCCACTGCCATATGTGTTTACCAGTTGTACTCTGCTTAGCTGTCTCTTTAGAGTTCATGAACACTATCTGTCCAGATATTGTGAAAGCTTAGCTTGGTTTACTTACTTGGTAGTATAGGGCAGGCTAAAGTGCAACAGGGGCAGAAATTGGTAGGGGTAGTAATTAGTGGAGCTGCCCTAGGAAGGTGCCATTTTCTGCATCCTGCTATAGTATTCAGAGTCCTTCACGTGCTTTTCATGAATTAGACTTCTCTTTGCAGGCTTGAGTTTTGTCTTTCCAATCCTCGTCTCTCTACCTTATAAACTGGGGTTTGTCTTTCTCACTGGCCTAATTTGAATTCTTGAACTCTTCCTGCTCTGTTAATAATCCTCTCCAGCCAGCCCTTTAATTTTTCCTGCCTCTATGGTACCTGCCTATCCTCTGTCACTGCTATCTCCATTGTTGTTTCTAGATTCTTGTGACTTACCATTGCTTGTAGACTGTTTGCCTAGCTCTATGTCCCACGAAACCCATATCTCCATCTCTCTCCTTGGCTTATCCCATGGGTGAGATTGACTTACTTCTATTTTCTGATACTGCTCATGACATCTTGCATGTTATAGAACCTTTAATCCCCAATTTTCTTGTTTGGCAGGGCAATGTATGTTTTTCCCATTTTTTCTTTTTCTTTGAAGCAGGATTCCAAGCAAAGCTACTTACACTTCTGGTAGCAAATCTGTTTTGTTATTGACCCATCATTATTCTCATTCTAGGACATTCATATTTTCCTCTGAGTTATGGATCGATATGGTGGATGCCTTGAACTATCGTTTGATCTCCCCACAAAGATAAGTTTTCCAATTCTACTCTGATGGCTGGTCTAATCTTTAATTGTGGTGACTTATTTTTAGGAGTCCTGAACTTTGTCTCTTTTGTCAATCAGATGTCTCACTCCACCTCCTCTTACCTAGTGGAACAGGTTCTTGCAATGTTCTGAAATAACAGAAAGTGGGCTCCACAGAGAATTAAGATGGTGTCTGTTTCCACCATTTTCTTTCAGCTTTTGTTTACTTAATTAAGTTTTTGTTTTTCAGATAAAGCTGAACCATTGAGACACTGTAAAACTTAAGACCCAAATGATAATCCACTCTGCTTCTACACTCCCCGTTCCACAACCCCATAAAAACCTCATGCCCTGAGACATGGGGCCCTGACCCTTTTGGAAATGATTCTAGCTAAGTTGGTGGGCACGATAAAGCTTATTCTTAATTTTTTAAACAATTAACATTTATTAAAGCACACGTTAATCTTTGATTATTGTTTCAATTTTGCATACCTATATCTGTGAATTTGAGCAACAGATTTGATGATAAAAAATAGGTAATATATCAGTCATTGTTAATTAATTATTCTTGATTTGAAAATCTGTAACTTATGTATTGTTTCTGTACCTTCTAGTCTATTCCATTGATCCTCAGGTCTATTTTTTTTTGCCAATACCCTGTGATTTTACTACTGTTGCTTTGTAGCATAACTTTAGGTCAGGAATTGTAATGCTTCCTGTCTTACCTTTGTTGCCCACAATTTTCTTTGGAATTCTGGGTCTTTTTTTGTTCCAAATAAATTTTAGGAATGATTTCTTCAGGTCTGTGAGGTGAATTGATGGCATTTTGATAGGAATTGCATTAAGTCTGTATAACAATTTAGGGAGTGTGATCATCTTCATGATGTTGATTCTTGTTATCCAGGAGCAGGGAATATTTTTCCATTTTCTGAAATCTTCTAGGCTCTCTTTTTTCAGAGTACTATAGTTTTGATTGAAAAGGCCTTTTACCTCCTTAGTTATGTTAATTCATAAGAATTTCATTTTCTTTAGTGCTATCATGAAAGGTACTGTCTCTCTAATTTCTCTCTCAGTGTGTTTGTTATGTGTGTAGAGGAATGCTATTGACTTTTGAGTTTTGACTTTGTAGCCTGCTTTGCTACTGAATTTGTGCATTAGTTCTAGTAGCTTCTTGGTGGAGGTTTTTGTGTTTTTAAAGTACATTATCATGACATATCCAAATAGTGATAGTTTTACTTCTTCTTTACCTATTCTTATTCCTTTTATTTCTCTTTCTTGTCTAATGGCTTGTCTAATGGCTCTTTCTTGTCTAATGATTCCAGAACTATACTCAGTAGGAGTGGTGATAGGGAACATCCTTGTCTTGTACCAGATTTGAGAATAAAAGGCCTCAGCTTTTCTCTATTTAGTGTTATGTTAGCTGTTGGATTGTCATAAATGGCTTTTATCAGGTTGAGGTAGAGGCCATCTATTCCAATTTTCTGTGGGACTTTGAACATGAATGAGTGTTGGACTTTGTCAAAGGTCTTTTCTGCATCAATTGAGACGATCATTTGATTTTTGGTCTTGGCTGTATTGCTACAGTATATTGAATTTATAGATTTGCATATATTGTACCATGCCTGCATCCCTGGGATGAATCCTACCTGGTCATGATGTATAATCTTCTTGATGATTTTTTGTATGCTGGTGGCTAGGATTTTATTGAGGATTTTTGCATCTATGTTCATGAGAGAAATTGCCCTGTAGTTTTCTTTTTTAGTTGCATCTCTCCTGGTTTGCTACCAGTGTAATACTTGCCTCTAGGAATGATTTTGGAAGGATTGCTTCCTTTTTTATTTCATTGAACAGTTTGAGGAATGTTGGCATTATGTCTTCTATAAATTTATTGTAGAATTCAGTGGTGAATCCTCAGGTCCCAGACTTTTCTTTGTTGATAAGCTTTTTACTACATTTCATATTTCATTGGCTATTATTGGGTCATTGAGAGTTCTTGCATATTCTTGATTTGGTTTTGGTAATTTGTACATTTCTAGGAATCTGTCCATTTCATCTGTGTCTTCAATTCTATGAGAGTAAAGATTCCCAAAGTAGCTATTTATGATCCTCTGAATCTCTGTTGGGTCTTTAGTAATTTCACCCTTTTCATTCCTTACTGCTTGAATTTGAATCCTTTCTTTCCTCTTTTTGATCAGGTTAGCTAGGGGCTTATCAATTTTATTTAATCTTTCAAAGATCCAACTTTTTGATTCATTAATTCTTTGTATTGTTTTCTTTGTCTTAATTGAATTGATTTTTGCTCTAATCTTTATAATTTCTTCCCGCCTTTGGGCTTTTGATTTCGTTCGCTCTTCCATTTCTAGTTGGTTTAGGTGCGGCATATGAGTATTTGTTTGTTCCCATTGTGTTTTCTTAAGGTGTGAGTTCAGAGCTATAATTTTCCCTCTAAGAACTGCTTTCATTGCATCCCATAAATTCTGGTAGATTGTGTTTGAGTTTGCATTAAATTGTTGATGTTATTTAATTTCTTGTTTAATTTCATCTATAACCCACTGGTTCCTGAGAAGAGCATTGTTTAATTTCCATGTAATTCTGGAGTTTCTATGGTTTATTTTGTCATTTATTTCCAATTTCATTGTGCTGTGGTCAGATAATGTGTATCAGATACTTTCTGTTTTCTTGCATATACTTAAGCATGACGGGTGGACTAATATGTGGTCTATTTTAGAAAATGTCCCATATACAGCTACAAAAATATGTATTCTGAAGTGGTTCCTTGGAACGCTCTATGAATATCCACTAAGTACAGTTGTTCCAAATTCTGTTTCAGTTCTGCTGCTTCTTTGCTAATTTTTTGTCTGCTTGATCTATCCTTTTCAGATAGGGGTGTTAAGGTCTCCTGTTAAGATTGTGGTATCGGATATTAGATTTTTCATGTCTACTAAGGTTTGTCTTATATAACTTGCTGCTCCCATATTGGGTGCATACATATTTATGAGTGTTGCACTTCATCCTGAATTTTTCTTCTAACCAGTATGTAGTGGCCTCCTTTGTCATGTTTGATCAATCTTGGTTTGAAGTTTAGACTGTCTGAAAACAGGATTGCTACACCAGCTTTTTTCTGAGGTACTGGGGAATGTAGTATTGTTGTCCATCCTTTAACTTTTAGCCTATGAGTTTTTTTTTTTTTTTTTTTGCTAGTTAAGTGTGTTTCTTGTATACAAAATATTGTTGGGTTTTGTTTCCTTGCCCACTCTGCCAGTCTACTTCTTTTAATTGGAGAATCGAGTCCATTTACATTGATGATTATAATTGAAATGTATTGACTTGTGATTGTCATGACTTTTATTTACTACTGTTTAGTGTTTTTTCTCCTATGTTTAATTGGTTACCATATTTGGTTGGTTATTTCTGTTCTCATTTTTAAAATTTGGGTTATTTTAGTCCCTCTCTAAAATATTTGTTAGTAGGCTGTGTAAAGTTGGCTTTGATGTCATGAAATTCTTTAGTTGTTCCTTGCCGTGGAAGTGTATTTCACTTCTTCCTCATACTTGTAGGAGACTTTTGCCGGATATAGTAGTCTGGGCTGAAATTTGTTGTCATGGAGGACTTGCACTCTGCTCCATGTTCTTCTTCACATCATGGTTTGTGTAGAGAAATCTGCTGTTATTCTGATGGGTTTTCCTTTAAATGTGATCTGTTTCTTTTCTGTAGCAGCTTTTAGTATATTATTCTTTTGCTGAATTTCTGGGATCTTGACTACTGCGTGTCTGGGTGTGCTTTTAGTTGGGTTGATGCTATTTGGAGTTGTGTATGCTTCAGTTACCTGAATGCCCAATTGCTTTCTCATATTTGGAAGTTTTCTGCTATTACTTCTGCACATATTCTTTTATATCACTTGTACTGACTCCTTCTTTTGCACTGATTCCTATTAATCTCACGTTGTTCATTTTTGCATCATCTTGCAGATGTTGAATTATTTTTTCCCACATCCTGGTTGTTTTTAAGAGGTGCTTTTTTACTTTTTCACTTGCTGTGACTGTGTCTTCAATATCTGAAACTCCAAGTTCACTTACGTTCGTATGGTTTTGCCAACTTGTGATTGAGATTTTATGTTCCTGTATATCTCTTTGAAACTGTTTCATGCGATCTACTTCTTTTCTATATTGCTCAGTCAGGAAATCCATCATTTTTCTCTTCTCATCTAATTTTTTATCAGTGTCTCCCTTAATATTACTTAGATTACTTTTATTATAGTTATCCGTTCTCTCTCTGGTTTAGAGATTATTTCTGCTCTGTTCTCATCTTTACCTTACTGAATTTCTTCCCCTACTTTAGATGCTATTAATTTAGACATATCTCTTTTTTTACTTCAGGGGTTATTTCTGTTTTGGTTTCCTCTATATGTTTCTGCAAATGTTTTTCCACTTTGGATTATATTAATTCATGCATTTCTTTTTTTATTTCAGAGGTTATCTCTGATCTGATTTGCTCTACATGGTTCTGTGCTTGTCTGCCTACCTCAGATTCAGAGGTTTCAG
>PVJA010027159.1:0-28944 GCA_004027025.1 Myocastor coypus
ATGGAGAAACAACCTAAATGCTTAACAGCTGGTGGACAGAGACAGCAAATGTGACATGCGCATACAGCGGAATGGTGGTTGACCTTTAAAAAAGAAAAAAAAAAGTCCCACAGACCAACAGAAATGCACAGTACAGTTGTCCAAACCATCCTGCTTACACACATTAGGTAAATCTCTTCCTCCCACTCCCTCTCCTACCTATCCTTCTCCTCAGCTCGGTAACTCTTGGTCTACGGAAAGAAGTCAGTGCTTTAATTTGTTTCATCTCTTTTTTTTTCCACTTATTTACACTTCTTCTTTTCTTCATTTCATATATTTATTTCTTATTTTTTCTTTTTCCAATGTTACACGCATATCTCTAGTAATATGAATACCCAGGTGGAAGATAACACTATGTATGTATTACAACAAATACTGTGAAATTCATATTACATTGTTAAGCAAAATTCTGCATCACTTGTAAATTTTTTTTCCGTTTTAATTCTAATTTGTACTCTCTTTAAAAAATAAAAAAATTTGGATTTCTGGGCACCGGTAGGACAAAGTGTGGAATTATTAAGCAGCATCACCTTCCCTCCTGTTGAGGCTGGGGTGGGTGGAGAGTGCAAAACCAACCTCTTTGTCGTATCCTAGGAGAAACATAGTATAGCTATGACATTAATGACAGCCATAAGGCGCTCTCAAACTTGTCACAAGGCTGACCTGATTCACTCAGCAACACAGCAAAACGTGGCCTGGGAATTTTCAACTCTGATCCAGGGATCACTGAGTCTCTGTCAGGACCTAGGAATCGTGCTTGTCCTAGACACAAGGCTGCCTTAGCACAGATACAACTTAAAGCTTACCCTTAGAAGAGCTTGAACATCCTTATGAAAGAAATGCCTAGTAACCAACTCAGATTGTTGCTAGGCATAATAGAGGGGGGAAAGACACCATCCTCTGAAAATGACCTTCGGAGGGATGATCTCTGTCTGTGGCCCAAGCCACCAACTCGCTCCGCTGTCCGTCCTGTGAAAACACTACTTGTGAGAAGAAACAGCCGCAGACCGCGCCTACAGTTTGCCTTTGATGAGCTCTCTGAAACAAGTCAAATCAAGGCGGCCAGTCAGGATCACCTCAGAGGCCCAAGCCAGGCAAACCTGGTCAGTCTCATGAGCACCTGAAGGAACCCCACTGACACTGGGAAGGGATGGAAGTGGACCAACAGCAGAGCGTCAAAACCCTGCTTTCTACGTCTTGTCAGTTACAGTGCTGCTGAGTGGTAGGGAGCCCCACTCTCACTGGGGTGGGAGAAAGGAGCACACTGAGATCCTCTGCCTGCCCTGCTCGCTTCAATTCTGCTAACTCTGAAAGGACGCACAAGCTCAGCTCACCAGCAGCAGAGGAGAAGACAGAATGCCGAGCGCTCCCAGTTTGCACTGACCTGTTTCGTCTTATGGACGCCAGACAAGGCGCTGCCTCTCCCCACTTCAGGGCCTCTGTGACAGTATCCTCACAGGCACGCACAAAGAGCAACACCTGCCCTCACAAAGATCAGGTGCCCACTTGAGAACGCAAACGAGCGCCACCTACTGGGAGGTCAGGTGGGCCCGCCTCAGTCAGGCAGGAAATCCAAACTTAGCTCCTTGATTGTTCACGTAGGAACAGCGCTAGGTGAAAGAAATCAAACCAGCACTGCCTGCTTGGGTCTCAGAGCATAGCACAGAGCATTCAGCTCCTTTTCCCAGAGCTGGTTTTTCCATGGGTGTTTGGTTGGTTAGGATGTATGGCCAGAAAGTTTCCCTGCTGTCCGGTCACCCTTTTACCAGTACATTGTCTCAGGGGTGGGGTGTGTAGGAGGGGCGGCAGGTTTTCCTTACAGTCCGGGCCTGTTACCGGACCAGGTGGGAGGCTTCTGGAGCACTCCGTTCATGATGTATGAGAAGTAAAGAGGAAGCCCTGGGGACGCATAGCTGGGTTGTTCCCCGCGTCCAGAGGTCCTCAGGCCATCTGTCTTCATCTTTCTACCACTCAAATTCTTCCTATACTCATTTGTTATGGGATGTCTAGAGCGTTTTAGCTGCAAAAGGGAGGGGCTTGGGTGTAGTGGGGCTATTTCTGCTGGAACCTGATACAGCAAAAAAAAGTTTTTATGTTTCTCAAGAAGGCTAGATTTAGGTCTTGTGTGCTGTACAATTTAAATTTTAATTGTACAAAGCCAAAGGAATACTGTCTCACAAAAATACTTGAGGATGAGAACTGTAGCGCATCCAGAATGTTCACCTTCACTGATCGATTGTCTATACATTGGCAGGTAGGTATAAGAGTAGATCCTGAAGTTACAACAACAAAGAGATGCTTTCTCTACCGTCATAGAGTTTACTAGAGACAGAGTCCTTAAGCAAGAGTATAAATACCCTGCTAGGCACAAAGGCAATAAGTAGCAACCATGGTGCCAGGGAGTTCATTGTTTTACTGCCTCCCTGCAGTCCTCATTGTCCAATGAAGCTCACTGGAGGGTCGCTTCATAGTTCATTTTATAAGTGAATGCCTGTTTGTTTGTTTGTTTGTTTGTTTTCTTTTTGCTCTGAATAAAAATATCAGCTCTTTCACATTCTGAGCATCATGTGGTTATCTACCCAAATTCCATACTTTCGTTGTTCTAAAAGAGAATTCTACAGCTTTTCTTGACCAAACGAAAGGCTTGGCAGAGAAGACGATGATGTCAGCAGTCCTCAGTCTTCTTTTACCCACACAAAGATGGAAACTGAGGATACAAAGCAGACAGCCTGGTACAGAACCTTCTGGTTGTATCAGTTTTTCTCCATTCTCATTTCACATTTTAATTTTTAAGAAGTTCAGTCAAGGAGCTTTTCCTAACATCAATGCCTAAAGTGATTTAGAAAAGAGAGAACACACAGGAACGGCAGGCACAATCAACGTGCATATGCTAAGAGACTCACAGTGTTCATACACTTGGGCTGTGTGAATAAAACTTAGCAGAACCTCCACTAAGCTTGAGTAGCAAGAAAGATGGGTCTGCCGGCACTGCATACTCAGAGAAAGTGACTTCACAGACTTTGTTTCCAGGGGGAAACTCTCGTAGAGATGGGGGCAAAGCACCTTCTTAGCACCACTTTCCAAAGGGAACTGCAATATTTAAGGAAAAAAATGACCATGTATTCTAAAATCCACTTCACTAGAAAAGCGCATCTGCTTCATTTCTTGCTGTAGTTACACTTAGACCACAGCATGTGAAAACACCAAGTGTACTGAGAAAGCTAAAAAAGAAATAATAATAACTTTTGTTTACTCCAAACAAAAAAGGGCTTCCTGGGCCCGGCGGGATGGATCAGTGGTCTAAAGCACCTGCTTGGGAAAGCTTGGGCTGCTTCAGGGACCGCGGTTCGATCCCCGGAACCACATGCTGTGCCAGCCCTGCCCTTGGGGCGGGCTGAGCCGGCCATAAAAATGAGTGAATAAACAAATAAAGGTTCTGAAACAAGAAAAAAGATAAATAAATAAAATTAAAAAAAAAAAAAAAGGGCTTCCTTGTTTTCTGATAACAAAATGATATATTTTTCTTCATAAAAATTAGATTATCCTAAGAATGGAAGATAGCTCTTTCTCCCCACTGAGGAATATAGGTAAAATGATATAGTTTAGGGTTATGATTTGTCCAACAAGCCCCTATGAGTGGACATTAGATTTAAATAATTTTACTAATAATATAATTTTTTTTTTTTTTTGAGACAGGGTCTCCCTGTGCAGTTCAGGCTGGCTTTGAGCTCACTTTTGTAGCCCAGGCTGGTCTCGAACTCACATCGATCCTCCTGCCTCAGCCTCCCGAGTGCTGGGATTACAGGCGTGCGCCACCACGCCCGGCTTAATTTTATTGTTTTCTAAGCACACATTTTAATAAAACTATATGTTCATGTGCTACTATCACTCTATAAATTAAGCCATAATTTTAAACTCTAAATTTAAACATATATCGATGACAATAAAAATTAGTGCCAAGCAGATTTCCATAAGAAAATTTAAACCTAGCAAAACCGCCTGCCAGTACGTTCTCCACAGATGCAAGAATGAAAGGGTCTGGTTTTATAAAAATCACAACAGGTCTAAAGATGAAATCTATGGATGCATCTGACTTTGGAACTGCCTGAAAGTTCTACCCTGGGTAAACCCAAGAGATGCAAGATCCTCCAACCAAACCATATCTAGGACTGAGCCAGCTTCTGCATACATTGAGTTGAAAGCTCTAAGATAGAAAACATGATTATGTGGTATAAATTCCAAATCTTGGTTCTAGAGATGAAGCATTGTAAGTCACAAAGGTCAAATAATGCCCAGAGACTCTTAGCACTATCTGAATGCATCCAGTGGCTGAATTAAAATACATATTATGATATTATGGGTCCAACCCCAATACTTTCAATACTGTTCAATACTGCAGCAAGATCAATAGCTTCTCTGCCCTAGCAGCAGTTCACTTTGGGAAATGGGCAGAGAATAAATTGTATCAAAAGAGATATGCATAATAATCACAAATTCAAATGTGGGATTAGTTGAATACTTGGAAATGTTTTCATATTTTCCTTCAATGTACACAGGAAGTTGTAGCAAGAGCATAATTGGCAGTGAAGATGATTAACTCATACAGTGGGTAATCTCAGGATGTACTTTGTGTCTTTCACACCGTATTGAAGCTGCTCTTTCTCCTGTCTCCATCCACAACAGTCAGGCAGATATTTATAAATATCTGATACAGTATGCCAGATTATAATCATTAATTTGGGTCTTTTTTCTCCCCAGTGACTGGGAAATCTAACCCTCTCGTGGTTACACTATCCTTACTATATGGATGTTAAATTTTCAGTATAATAATATCCATGGAAGGCTACTTAAAAAGTATCTCAAGTGAGCGCTACATCAACATCCAAGACAAAGCCAAGGCAAAAGATGATTGTTTCACCCTGCAGGGGACGTCACACAGCTAGGTGCCAGGGGCAGGCAGGGGAGCTGAGCAGAGCTTGGCGATGTGCCATTTGCTGTACGGTTGGCCAACATGGTACAGTAGAAGCCCCAGGAAGCCCAAGAATCTTTCAACTCTTACTGAAATCTCCGTGCCAGCAGAGTAGCCTAAGATCAATCTCACAAAGGCTCTAAACAAAAATCTTCCCTCTAATACAGAGGCCCTCGCCTACCCATCTGTGCCCCAACTCTCGGCTCTATCTACCACGTGGTTTATACTTTGAAACTAGGAGGCTTTCTGAGACAAAACACACAGAGGAGAAAGACACACAAAAGACAGCCAGAGGCCCAGAAAGAGAAAGCACTGCTTGCCATTATATTTACAAGAGAACTTTCCATGGGTCTCGAGCTTTGCTGAAAATTAGTTTTATGATTTTTTAAAGTTGATTAAAGCTAACTTCACTCCCTTTTAACATTTCTCTTTTTTTTTTTTTAATTTGAGGATCCCATCCCATATTAGCTATGCTCTGGGGGAAAAAATGTAGCTCATTAGGAGTGGAAATCTATAGCAGCTGCCAGTCTTTCTGCGTTTGTTGTTGGTTGGATGAGAATTACTCAGTGTAGCCAGGGCACTGGCTTCACAGCCCCACATGGAACATCCTGCGGGAGCATCCCACGGGCTGGAGTCTCTAAGCCAGAATAGTTTGGGTTGCAATAGGCATCTGATCCCTTCTGCTGTCAAAAGAAAAATCCCCAATGGAAAAAGACAGATTATTATTTTTTCCTCCTCTCCCAAAGTAAACCAAGCATAAACCTGTAAAAGGAAAATCAACCTTACTGGATGTAAGAAGAAATTTACAATATCTGCACCAGTTGACACACACTAACCAAATTCATCACAGGAATGAAGCCTGAAGAGGGGCTTTGCCCAAGAGCAGAAAAGGCTGCGGACACAACGAAGAGCGACCAAATACAGACTTGGTCTCTTCCCTTTGCTTACTTGCTAGTTTAGGAAAGCGGGAGAATCAATAAGATCTGTTTCAATGAACACAGAAGGATATTAAAAAGTGAAGGGGAAAGAAAGAAAGAGAGAGAGAGAGAAGAAGAAGAAGAAGAAGAAGAAGAAGAAGAAGAAGAAGAAGAAGAAGAAGAAGAAGAAGAAGAAGAAGAAGAAGAAGAAGAAGAAGAAGAAGAAAAGAAAGAAAGAAAGAAAGAAAGAAAGAAAGAAAGAAAGAAAGAAAGAAAGAAAGAAAGAAAGAAAGAAAGAAAGAAAGAAAGAAAGAAAGAAAGAAAGAGAAAACGTGCATGAAAGTTCCAGCTTTGTAATTGGCCAAACATTTTTAAGGAAATTTTTGGACGTCCATAAATGTACTCGCAGCTGTGCTGGAGTGAATCGTCAGCGACATCTAGCGGCCGAGAGTGTTATGGTGTCGGGCTGCTGCTTAAATTCAAATTAGATCTTGGACCTCGGTCTCACTCTATCTTAACATTTATTGTATATAGAAAAAGCTAAGTGACCATCATTTTCTCGAATTGAATAAATCTGCCTGAGTTTAGTCTGAAGATAAAGAATGTGGAAGAAACTATGAAGGTGGCCAGTCAACCCTGCAGGGATCTCCAGCCTAACTTGTCGCAGGGGCGAGATCTGGACTGCATACAGCGGCACTATCGCTCGGATTGCTTTAATTCCGGCAAAAGAAAAAAAAAAAAGGGCTACTCAGTAAACACGGAGGCAGTAATTACGTGACTATGGCTGATGCTATTTCACTCCTGTCATGCACATTACACTTCAGACATTTTTCAAAATGACTTGATATTTTTTTCCTGCCTGACATGGTTTGGGTTTGATACAGTTGAAAACAGCTGGTTGCCTCCTGCTGCCTGGAAAATCCAGCAGCAGAGAAGCAACATTCAGGGCTCTCAGCTTTGCCACAGGACCTCCTCAAACCCTGCAAAAGGAGCTCCTTGCTCCACACTGCCAGTGGGGAACAGAGGCCTCCAAAGGGGAGAGATAAGGGCTTTCTCTGTAGACAGGAAAATAGGGGATCCTAATTCTCCATTCCAGACCCACATCTTAGCTCTCTGACCTTGGCGTTCTTACTAACCTGTTAACCCCGCATCGTGGAGTACATGGGGTAGAGGGGATGTGTTCAATAACCAGCCTTCCCAGGCAAAATTCTGAACCCTTGTCCTCGGATTGCAAGCTACAGGCTGCCCTAAAGCGTGTCCTTATGTGTTTATGGTGACAACAGCAGTTGCTAGATTCAGCAAATAAAAACAATACAGCATCATTTACATTTCTAATTTAACCGATATCCTATGTCTAACAATTCCACCAATCTGAGAGTAGCCCTGGCTTCCAGCTGCTGGCCCAGAGTAACTACTAATCGCTTCTCTCTTGTTTCAGAAAGTATTATTTTGAAGATAGATAACGCTGGAGCCCTACCTGGGAGTCCATACCACACACAATGCCAAGCACGTACAAAGCCTTCCAGGGCTCGTCTTAAGTTACCATGCATGGAACAGCTATTTTTTGGCTGAAGGACTCAAGCAAGAAGAAGCTCATGTGTCTAAGATGTTTGCTAATTTTACAGCGGCTCTCTGCTAATATACTTTCTTATTTTTATTTTTTTTTTTCTGTAGTTAGGACAGGCTCTACAAGGTCTCACTATGTAGATGGGATTCACAGTGACCCTCTCTTTTCAGCCTCCCAAGTGCTGAAATTACAGGCGCGTGCCACCACGCCCAGTCTCACTGGTGGTCTCATTGTGCCCCGTGGGCATGGCATGCTAAGAATCCAACCAGGCCACTGCACTTTGCCTAAGCAGGCGCTTTAGTCTGCTGAGCTGCCAGGCCAGCCCTCTCTGCTAATATACTTTGAAAAGCTTGTTTTTAAAGATTTTATTAGTCAGTAGATAAGCAGTTAAAATTTAGTGCAGAAGTGTTTGTTTATTTGTTTGTTTTTATTTTTATTTATTTATTTATTCATTTATTTGGTCTTTTTGAGACAGGGTCTCGCTATGCAGTTCTGGCTGGCCTTGAGTGCACTTTTATAGCCCAAGCTGGCCTTGAACTCGCACCAATCTTCCTGCTTCAGCCTCCCAAGTGCTGGGATTACAGGCCTGCGCCACCACGCCCGGCTTTCGTGCAGGTTTTCTAGCTCTCCACAACACGTGACCAGACAAAATGTGTTTTCAGTTCATCGCGAGCTAAGCAAAGCACACAGTTAAACAGTCGCCATGATGATTCCAAAATGCATGGGGGAGGGGGGGGTGACCAGAATGAAAACAAAGGAAGAAAAGGTAAAAAAGCGACAGGGAGAGAAGGTCAGGAAGACAGGAGGAGGAGAGACAGAAAACCATGAAAGAGAAAGACATGAAAGCAGGTGCAGCCCGCACAGGAGACAAGCAGAGGAGGAGCTCCAGGGCACTACATCTTTGACTCTAGAAATGTCTCTCTGATTCAACGCAGTGCAAGGAAGTCAAAGGCCGAGATTCTGCAAGCAGGCACCGCTGTGGCGACGCGTTACTTTGTAAAATGGGAAAAGATTCCAAAGGATGCACTGTCACACAAAGAGAGCAATTAAGAATTCAAGTTTGACAGCTGAAAACTTCGGCTGGTCCTCGAGACAAGACCCCGCGACTCTCCTGTACGGTGGCACCAATGTTGCATCTCCCAACTGACTCTGTTCTGGCGCGCTCCGTGGGGCTGCCACTTAGGAAGGGTTAATGACAGAGCCAGCGAGGAGCGCTGAAACACTATCATTAATATCACCTGGGAAAAGTGGCTCAGCGGGGAAATGCATCGTAATTAACATCATGTGAGAAATTATTTTCGATATTAAACTACTGAAAGGAAGAACTGGTGGTTCATTTAATTTGAGAAACAAAAGCATTATGTAACTGATCCCCAAACATCCCAACCCATTAAAAGGAGTGAAAAGCAAATATTGTGACAGATCCATAAAGTGACGTTATAACAAAGACGTGACAATGAAAAATGCCAAAAGAACTTGAAGCTACAAAAATGACTCCTGTGTTGTGGCATTCTTACAACAAAAATGCATTTTAAGGAAGAGCTTGGCACCTGAAATAAACTGAGCAAACATCTCGCAACTTTGGGTTACAAATAAAAGTATGTATTCCAGCTCTTTCCAATTAGCAAATCTAGGACACAATGATGCCCCTCGCCTATTCCAATGAGCCAGAGATGACGTCTGTCTGAAAAGTTAGGCAGGGGACACACCTGGGAGTCAGCCCCAGAGGAATAACTCAATCTCATTAAATAAACCCGCCTTCAAGGCACACTGCTGGAGCCAAGGTCTCCTAGAATAGCAATTTGCTGGTCTTGACTTCTCTGGTGAATTCCAAGGTACCAAAGAGCCAGTCTGGCCACGTCCCAGCCAACTTTGTGGAAAGGCCCTGAGGTCCCCACTGCAGGTCACTCGTGGGCTGTGTTCTGAGTGTTAAGCTCACATGCTCAAATCGAGGCTGAGGGGGCTGGGGAGATTGCTCCATGGCACAAGTGCCTGCCTGGCAAGTGCAAGGTCATGAGTTCAAACCTCACCCAAAAAAAAAAAAAAGGCTGAGGGCCTGCAGCAATCCCTCCTGCTCCCCCCAGGACTTGGCACTTAAAAAAGAAAGAAAGAAAGAAATCTCAGTTTCTAGCTTGTTCACTGAAAGAAGGAAATACTGGGGCTCTCCTTTGAGTGAAGACAAAGGAGAGGTAAATTCTTTAGTTTCTCTACATTTCAGAGAAAAACTGAGCCTCATGCTGCCCTGACCCTACCTTGTTGTACCCCAGGAACTGGTAGAGGACTTCAAGCTGAGGTAGGCAATGGTCTGATGTGCATGAGGTGATACTGTGGAAAATTCCACAAAAGGAGAAAGAAGCAGGGCAGAGTGAAAAATGTTTAAACACTTCTGAGGCTGGAGCCTAAAATGTCTTGCTCATTTAATAATCTTTAACCTGTGGATCAGAGGAGTTAAGCAATTTGCCTGAGAACTTGCCCAGCTGCTAAATGGCCACCTGGGCTTTGAAATGAGATCCTTCTGCCTCCTAAACCCACCTTCCTTCATTAGCGGAGGAGGCCAGCTTCAAGGAGAAGAAACAGCTGCGGGTACTTCCTCTCCTGTCTTCCTGTACCCCTGAGGCCAGCTCTGTGAGAAGACAGATGGGACGCAGAGATTTGGGGGAGCAGGAAGCAAAGGCACACGGAGACACAGAAGCCGCTGGGGCTGAGGGGTGTGGGGACACAGAGACGCTCTGGGATGTGGAGACAGGCGGAGAGGACGGAATGGTACGTAGAGGCCGCGCAGAGCTCTGTGGGCTGCAGTGGCTGGGCTCTGTGGTAGAGCCGTCTCTCTCCACTCGCTCCATCCGGGAATGCAGTACCCACCCCAGAGTACTGGTTCTCTCTGCGCTTGGGATCCGACTAAAATGCAACCCAGAATCACGTGGGGTGGGATGAAAGCCTTCTCTCAGTTCCTGCAGCTGCACGGTAAAACTCTCCTTCAGAGACTCAGACGGTCAGGAACTGTGCCCAGCTCACAGACAGGCACAACAGGAGGAGATAGTTGCTGCCCTCCAGGCAAAAGCAGGAGCAGATTGCCTGGCTGCCTTTTAAAAACATGAAAGCCCAGGCCTTCCTGGAGAATTTCCTTTGTTGCTTCCGTATCAGAGTCCTCCGCTTTTCCTGGAGCAGAGGCTGAGGGTCCCAAGACCCTCAGCTGTCCTCCCAGCCTAGCAAGGACCTGCCTCATGAGTCATTCTAACCAAGAACAAGGACATAATCTGCAAGACTGGACACATGAAATCACAGGGCCCCTCTGGCTACCATGAGGAAGAATCTCAAAGAGAGCATTAGACCAGCATGGGGCCCTTCAGGGTGTGGCCCTGGTCATAAGCCCAGGAGGTTGGCCCAGTTCTAGTGTCCCAGGCAGTCAGAGAAAAGCTGCATAGAGACTCAGTCTTTCTGCAGAAAAAAAAAAAAAAAAAAAAAGCAAGCAGAGAACTACAGAGGTATAAGCAGAGTCCTCACTCCAAAACCAGAGGCCAGTAGACACCAAATCTACCAGCAGATACAGAGCCCCACAACCCCGAGTGACCCCCAAGCTCAGGACCAAGGAAGCACGTATTTAGCACCAGCTCAACAACACCTGGCAGAGGGTTTCCCCTGATCTTCACCCTTAGAAAGATAGGACCCTCCCCAGATACTGGCACCATATTTTCTCCTTAGCAATAACAGATGAATATAGCTACACCCGCTAGGCAGCCCCCCCTTCCCCTTCTAACTTGAATCATTTTAATCTCGCTCTTGAAAGTGAGCAATACACTCTGGACTTTGGTCCTTGCCGTTACCTGTGGGTCTGCTTCAATCCTTTGAACAACTGCCCGAAATCTCCTTCCGTGGATACGCCACCATCTCTTCACACTTTTACATAAGTAAATAGGTCGTGTTTGATTTTTGCTGAGCCAAAGGAGGGCGGTGCGACGCACATCCGCTAGTGTCTCTACAGGCAGCCGGCAAGGTGTGCAGATTCTGGCTCAGAGGGTCTGTGCTTCCCGAGCGTCTGCACACTGACCTGTGGCGTGGCCATGCCTCCAGACCACGGCTGACAGCTGATAGTATTATTAGCCTCATCATCCTTGTTTTTATGTTGCCACCTGATTAGTAAACCGGTGTCTTGCTGCTTGTACTTACTTTTCTCTGATTACTACTAAGATCGTATTTTGTTGTTGTTGTTCACTTGTCAAGTGACTTTTTTTTTTTTTTTTTTTGTATCTCTTGCCCATTTTTCTACTTCTATTTTTCAGTAGATAAATCTTTAGGACATTTTATGTAATTTTTCTTCTTTTTCTGCTGTGGAACGGTTCTTTCTCTATCGTAGATACTAGGTCCTTTATTTGCTGCCCATATAGTACTGTGAAACAATTCCCTCAGCACCCCAATACAAGAACCATGCTTTGTGGAGGGTTCTTAACAGCAGACCGAGGTACAAAGTCAGAAGAGGTTACCAACAGGACTGTCTCTATGGTCTGCAGCACAGGAACTCTCTAATCTGCCACTTTGTAAAATTGTCCTTCCCCTTGCACACTTGATGCCGGAAATCACCATGAGGGATGGCGGCAGAGGGCCCGGCATAGCCCCAGGGGATTGCTGACAATAATCATTACCAGGTTCAATTAACTGCCTTACAAAAGCAGGGCTCGTTCTCTCTCTAGCCAGTGAACCCTGACATGCACACACTACAATTAGAAACAGAGAATAAATTAAAAGCACGTCCTCTCTGCCACATGTAATAATGAGCCCAGCCAGGGTAGGCCTAGTCTTCGTTTTTAAAGCTGTAAGTGAATTATAGAAACAAAGACAATAGGCAAAACCGAGAAGCGAGCGAGGTCCCAGTGGGGCAGAACCCCCACCTGCTACTGGAAATCGAGGCAAGGACACAGATCTCATATCAGAGCCCCTCACACATCTTTTCATCCACAATGGTGGGTAATCTGCTCCCTTAGACAGCCCCCCATCCTGAAATAAGAAATGGCCCAGGGCGCTCTGCCGCTCAGTCGCTTGAATCTCCACTCCTCCTATGTATTCATTAAATCCTTATCGCCCATGGGAGCTGCTTCCCAACCCTGCACAGGACAAGCTTCCAGCAGGAAATGGTTACATCTCCCGGAAATGCAAGCAGGCCTAGGACAGAGCCCCAGCCCCACCCCAGGAAACCCAGCTGAACCTTTCACATCCAGATGTGGTTGAAGAGTGGGGGCCTTTCAGATGTGGTGGAAGGATCCGGACCAACAACCTGAAGCCCCTCAGCGGAGGCTCCAAGTGGCCCTTCAGGCCCTCCTTACTCCACAATGCAGTTCCCTCGCCTGTCTTTTCCCTTTGTTTATTAAACTGACGGAAAGCAGGAAAGGACAAAGGAACCAAATAAATGAGAGTACAATGTGCCAGACTCGAAGTGTGGGTGGGCACCCCTAGCTGTGTGTGCTGTGAGATGCCTTGGGGAAAGGTTCTAGAATCTTCCCTTTGCTAGTGTAGATCCAAGAAAATAAGGCAAGCAAATGAGACATTCACCTTCAAAATATCTGAGTCTCCCTCATGAGGTATTAATGAAAAATACAGTGAATGCTTACAGTTTAACAAATTATTACATTAAACGACATTGCATTTAACCCCCTCCTCTTTGCGCAAACTTACCGCATCATTCTTACCACTGTATGAAGAGCTTTGGTTATCCTCTTTGTATCTTCAGTTTCATGGTTGGACCTGCCTCAGTGTCTTCAATCAATTAAAGTTATCTACTCAAAAACCCACTTAAACAAACAAACAATTCTGAACAGCTTGCCAACCCCCAAAAATTATTATAAAGAAAATTTTCTCCATGGCTTGCTCCATATACCAATAGATAGAGTCCTCTCTCTACCTGCCATACACACTTCAGAGGGGACAGGTGTGATCCAAGACAATCTGAGCACAGGGCTTCTAGAGATATAAAACGCATCTGGTCCTATGTCACTGTCCCCTAATCCCCAGGTCCCAGAGGCTTGAAGAGGCTGAGCCTGAACACCCTCATGCTGAGGAAGTCATTGCTAATTCTGACAGCAGTTATCATATTTTTTTCTTTTGCAAAACATGCTTTTAACATTCTTCCCCATAGATAACTGACTTTTCATTTTATTTTTCCTCTTTAGTTATCAGATATGTACTGCCTTCCAGCTGTGGGCTCTAGCTCCGACAGCAGGGCTGAGAGACAGAGGTGGCCCCTGCAATACAGAGATCACCTTCCACAAAGGTAGCAATGAAATACACAATTTTACATGGAATCAAAATTTTGGTATTTCAAGCTTATTGGTCAAAATGACCATTACAGTGATCATAATGGCCACCCCAAACTAGGATCATCTGTACTAGTGACTTTCGGTAGGTCAACAGTCCGTAGCAGCTTCACGCCCTCTAAGGACAGAAGTGTCACCCTAATTATACAGATGGAGAAACTGAGGCTAAGCTATGTGCCCTTGGTGTGTCCACTGCAAAGGGAAAAAAGCCAGGATGTGACTCCATTTTTTTTTTTTTTTTAAGCTTTCACAGACAGGGTCTCAACAGGAAATAACTACCTCATCTAGAATGTTCATCTTATGCATCCTCTTCTCTTTCCTTACAATCAAAAAGTGTTTAAATCAGAACAAAACTGTTTGCGGGCCATTGTATTTCTTGACCTGGGTTTCAGAAAACATTGTTATGGAGCTGTCCTTCCTCCTCCCCACCCCTCCCAGTCTCAGTCAGAATGGCCTCTACAGCTCATCCAATTTCCAACAGAATGAGATGACGAAAGGCTTTAGATTTTAGGGGGGAAAAGTGATCATAATGTTCTCAGCTACCTGGAGCCACAGAGGAGGAAGGGTGTATCCAGAAAACACTCACATGCCTGGCACAATCATTTCCAAATAAGTCAGAGCAAAGATTAATTTGGTTTTAGATGTCTTTACTTATGCAACAATCTAAGGTTTGGCACGAAGCAACTCATCTTAGCCCCCAAATTAAGTTTTTCAAATATTAACAAAATTGATATAGATATATTATTCCAAAGAACCTCTTTGGATCTAAAATAACATTATTTATAGGGGACAGGATATGATCTAATCAAACAATATTTCCTGGAAGTGTTCCTGTTCCAGTCCATGTCTATCTGTAGTAGTGGGAGAATAAAGACAGGAGTTTCATTCTCAGACTCTTTTCCTTAGGGGAATGCTATGGCTGTAGAAGTTACTGGAATTCCTAAAAGAATGAGCACCCACACTTGAGAGAAATCATTGCCATCCTTTCTCTGTTAAAAAAGCAAAATCACGGAGTCAGTGAGTTGGCTCGGTGGAATAAAGCACCCGTTTAGGCAAGCTTAGGTAACCTCAGGGACCTTGGTTCAATCCCCTGCACCACATGCCGTGCCAGCTCCACCCCCAGGGCAGGCTGCGCCAATCAGAGCCCAGGCATAGTGATGTACACTTGTAATCCCAGCACTGGGGAGGCTGAAAGTAGGACGACCACTAGGAGTCTGAGCTGTGTAGTGATACCCTACAACAACCAATGCATAAAAGACAAATTAATCATGAGCTCACAAACTTAATCCTAAATCAGAAAGGAAAAGCAAAAGTGTCCCGGACCCCATAAGGTGACATGCACAAGGTCAGAAGGTTGATGAGCAAACTTCAGGCTGCTCATAGACGCTGAATTTTCTCTCTTTCCTCACTGATTACCACTGGAGAAAGGCCTCTTTCTTTGGCTACCCCCACACACCACTCCCATTTTTTTTTCTTTTTGTTACTGCCATTGTTCTATTTCACTCTGGCTAAGGGAAATGCCAGATTAAGCAGAATTTCCAAGTCAGGTTGCCTCTTACCACTGTGAAAGGTACTGTTGGGAAATGATGTGAGAAGTACACTTTCCAGTAGACACAAAGATTCAGACATGATCTCAAAACACATGTTATTGCTAGGAAAACATCTCTCCAGAGCTATTTGCGTCTCCCTCTGAGTACCTGCATTTTAAGAGACTACCTACTGTAGTAAGGTGTCAGGGAGCTTTCCCTAGCAATGGAATCCTCAGTTGGAATGGCATTGTTTCCTTTTCCATTTTGCTTCCTTTTCAATTTTTAAGATGTTTCCTCCACAAGCCCATAACTGCTTAATAAAGAAATTGGGTAAGTGTGCATTTAATACAATACTCAATAAATATGATCAATCAATTATCTTGCTTTTATTAGTTAATGTGGTCATCATTTGTGGCCATATATTGAGTGGTAGGTAAGCTTTATTTGGTTGAAAGAAATTAACAAATTATTTAATTTATTACAATAACAAAGGCCACTTATTTGAAAGGTTGCCCCTAATAGATGAAAACATGCTTGAATCTTACAGTAATAATTGAATCACCTCTGGTGGAGTCAAAATTATTTAAGAAAAATATGAGGTTTTCCAACTTGAAATACACAATGGCAACTTGTAGCCTAATTAGCATCTCAAGAAAGAGAGTACAATAAACAAAGCCCAGGGGCAGCTGTGGTCTATTCCTGAAAATCCCAGAAAGCTGCGATAGGGGAATCGCAGAAAGTTGGGCCTCCAGGTGATTGATAACATCTTCACCTGTGGACTCACTGTTTGTTGGTGCCTCTCTTGCTTGGAATGTTAATGGTTAACATCGGTATGAACCTAGCAATAAGGAAAAGGTGGAAGTTAATAGAGATCGTGGTCACATTTGTGACCATGCACATGGTCCTCCTTTACTAAAGTGATCATGCACACGATCACATTCACTAGCCCAAAATAAAGCTGAGTTGCTTTTGGGACAAATCTCAGTGAGTCCTCTGAGCTACCTTCATCAGGTCTTCCAGTCCTTTCTTTTGACACCAACTCATACAAGTAGTGCACAATGGGGGGGGGAGGGGAGCGTGGAAGATGACCTGGGGTAAGAGAAGAGAGGCCTGACCAAGTGGGAAAATTACACCCAGGGTAGGTGAGACCACCAGCAAAAATTCAGAGTAATGGGAAATTCCATTTCAATAGAAAACGACTATGTCCACCTTATTCAGACATTACTCAAAGAAGCGGGGGTAAATGTGAAACCAAAAGGTTTTGAAGAATTATTTTTCCTTATAAAAAGACATTGTTATTGGTCTCAGTCTAAAGGAAAAGCTGCCCTAAACTTAAAATTTGGGAGCAGGTTATGAAAGCTCTGTACAGAGCACACCAGCAAGGAGAGCCTATCCCTTTGAGTGTGTGGTCTTTATGGAATCTTATCTCCTTGGCTTTGGAGCCCCTGCAGTCTGATGCTGAGAAATCAAGTCTACAAAGGATGCCTCAGACTCAGAGAGGCACTCTTAGGAAGGTTCCAGTGGATGAGGACATTACAGAACATAAAGACAAACCAGGCAAGAAAAAAGGGCTAAAGAAGGTCCTTAAGGCCGAGCGTGGTGGCGCATGCCTGTAATCCCAGCACTCGGGAGGCTGAGACAGGAGGATCGGTGCAAGTTTGAGACCAGCCTGGGCTACAAAAGTGAGCTCAAGGCCAGCCTGAACTGCATAGTGAGACCCTGCCTCAAAAAGACAAAAAAAAAGAAGGTCCTTAAGAGAGATTTCTATACCAGACTATGAAAGAAACTCAGTCCACTACTAACTTGGGGCAAAGGGTATGTCTGTGTTTTTCTAGAGAATGCGAACAACTACTTGGGTACCAGAGAATACTGTCAGACCGTGCCATGAAGCCAAATCTAAAGAAGGAGTTAACTACAATGAGGCTAGATCCAGCCTGGGGCCTCCTCTTCAAGGAACTGACCAAATGGAAATCTGAGGTCTAAACAGATGAAAACAAAAATTATAAAATATGTATATTAAATCATAGATTTATTCCTTCCAAATTTTTCTAGTAAGAGACCTCTAACAATTAACAAATAGCAAAATCTGACTAGTCTACTTATAAATTCGGCCAAAGAATTGAGTGAACTCTTAAAGATGTTTATGCATCTGTGCATTTGTGTGCTTGTGTGTCTCTTAATGAATAGCTGTTCCTCTTTTTTTCTCTTCTTTGTTTTTTGATGATTCATTCTGAATATAATGATAAAGACTTAACAGCATGCTTTTTCCTAAACTACCAGATAATCAAAATGATACTAAAATTGATTTATGTACAACAGATCATAAGGTTTAAACCAATTTAATAAAAATTTGCTAGAGTGGAAAAAATTTATTAGTCCAAATGATGAATAAGAGGTGTGGCCAACCTTTTTATTCATTAATGAGGAGCTCCCCAAAATCTCCATAGTCTCCTAGGAGACACTCTCAATAAATAGGTCACTGGCTATAACAAAGTTTTTCAAAATATTACGATAAGGTTTTCTCTTTAAAGATGGTTTTCGTACAAAACTAGATTAAAAAACAAAGGTCTTCATATGACTATGACAATTCACTGTTCATCTCATGGTATATCAAGTGAATTTATGATTCCAGGTATATAGGTCTTTCAAAATACAAAACAGAGACTGCTTATTGGGACAGGACTTTCTCAAATTCAAACTTCTTTCTCTTGTAAAAAACTTGCGATATATGTGTAATTCAAGGGTGACTAAGAAAAAATCTTTTGTGTGTTTAAAATAGAGATGATTGATTAACAGTGTTATATGAACATAAAACAAAAATAATTAAAACATATCACAAAATGTCATCAGGGTTGTCTTACTACAATGTTTAAATATGGTGTTGATTTCTAAATTTCTGTATAAAAATGTGTAACTTTTATCTGTTAATATTCTATAGGGACTTAAATATTAAAATATCCATAGACAATTATAAAATGAGCTAATAAAAATTAAAGAAAATGTTCATTAAATAAAAAGGGGAAGATAGCATGGGGCACACGTGAACATACCTATTTAATAGTACAAAAAGCTTTATTTACATTAAAATTTTTATATCGGCTGCCAGACAGATCTGCAGCAGACCATCAGTGGACAAAGGAAGTGAGTGCTCCTTTGCAACAACCTGTTTTCTTTCTAAATGATATTGATCAGTGGGTTCCAGGAGTTATCCAGAGATAGGGAAGGGGTTTTGCTTGTGTCATTACAGATACTGGGGAAGTAATTTGGATACCAGCTCGACAAATAGAACTCAGAAAATGAATAAGCATATACATTCTGAGATAAATCCTCCAATTGATAAAATGAAAAGGCTCACTTTAAATAGCACATAATTCAGATGGCCTCTTCCTAAAACCCAGCAATCCCCATTGCCTACCTGGGGACAAATCAAAACACTCACATAGGAAGGCGAGAGGATGCTTGAAAGAACACATCATGAGAAAAGTAGCACCAACTTGATTCTTGCTATGGTGGCTTTATAGTTGTTTCCAGTAGGTATTAAAGATAGTTTTAGTTATTGAGTTTATATTCCAAATCCACCACTCAATGGAGGAATTCACTGGTGGGAAAAGTCTGGTAAATAATAATACCCAGGAAAGGGAGGAAAAAAGAGACTTTTTCTTCTCCAAGGAAAGGACTTTAAAGGTATAGCTGCTAATGGAATCCAGATCTGCCATCCTGCCAGAATACCAATATTGCTTATCTTAATGATTGGGTGCATCATGAAATCTGTAGAAGAGAACCAGCCTGGGAATTAGTTAATATTTCCAAAGAAAGGGTCATAGACTGGAGCCCTTATGGCTCTGCCTGGACAGTGGAAGGGAAGGAGTTAAGATAAAAATGAAATGGCAGTGATGAGATCTGTACTAGCACTAAAAATGCCAATGATACAATAAAATCATATGTGAGCCTGAAAAGGTTAAAACAACTTGTTTTATTCAGGCATGTGTTCACTTCTTTCACCTGTTACTTGTAAAACCCAGTTATTGAAACTCTTCTAACCCTACTATTCTATGTCACAATGTTCTTTATATGCATGTCTGAATCCTTCTATTAGTCTTAATTTTTCTAGGGATAACATCTACATTCTCAGGACAAGAACTAGAATCTGGCTTCCTGTACAACTACATCGCCTGTGGCAGGACTTCCTTCCATGATGCTGTTCCAACGTTTGCTAGAAGTGTTAGAGAACAAAATGATTGAACTAGGGATAGCCATGCTTCTGAGAATATCCAAATAACTTTCAAAGCCATAGCTACTACAGCTGGAGTAGCATTGAGCCAAGGTGTACAAATTGTTCATCTGGTACAGCACAAGAAGTCAGAACAACTATGGACTTCTCAAGGACACATAGAGCCTAAAGATAAATGAGTTAGGACAAATTATTAGGTTAAGAAGTCATTGTTAATCTACAATGTATTACTGCTGAGATCCTGTCCAACAATATATGGATGATACTTTTGCAAAACAATTGTCAGACACAGATCTGTTACAAATGGCATTGAAAACCTTAATCCTTTTCATTGTTTAGTGGAAGTGTAGTAGTATGTTGTCTCTGTACTGTTTGGCGATAAGGACAGGTCCATCAATAAACTATGGATCAAAAGTTTGCAGTCCTCACCTTGATGCTTCAAAAACTTATCTTTCAGCATAAAAAATAATAAAAGTGAGGAAATTAGCCTAATTAGCATCTCAAGAAACAGAGTTCAATAAACAAAGTCCAGGGACAGCTGCGGTCTATCACTAAAACTCCCAGAAAGCTGGGATAGGGAAATCCTGGAAAGCTGGGACTCCAGATGATGGATAGCAGCTTCACCTGTGGGCTGTTTCTTGCTGCCTCCCTTGCTTGGAATGTTAATGGTTAACATCTGTTTGAACTTAGTAATAAGGAAAAGGTGGAAGTTAATAGAGATCGTGGTCACATTTGTGACCATGCATATGGTCCTCCTTTACTAAAGCCATTATGCACAATATCATGTTCACTAGCCTGAAATAAAACTGAGTTGCTTTTGGGGTTCTTGGCTCACTGAGGGACAAATGTCAGTGAGTCCTCTGAGCTACCTTCATCTGGTCTTCTTGTCGTTTCTTTCGGCACATCTCATAACATACAACAGCAACTTCTTGAATTGCAATTCACAATTAGTGAGGATCTATCTGGTATGTTTTTCAGTAAATATATCACCACTGACGAAGGCGACAAATTCTAACATTTGTGGATACCTTACTGGAGGTCAGGTATCTGAGCTCATATAGTTTATCTTATTGCTAAAGGAATAGAAAATCAACACAGAATATCTTATTGGTGGGCTTTATGATAGGAAGGTGAGGACAGGATCAGTCTATATTTCTTTTTTAATCTTTTTTGTTATGTATTTAGTACAGGGTCTACAGGTTCTATAGTGTCTCACTATGTAGATTGGACTTGTAGTAATCCTGCTGTTTTCAGCCTCCCAAGCACTGGGATTATGAGTGTGTACCACCACACCTGATCTCAATGATAGTCTCAGAATGCTCCCGTTGTGGGGGGGGCAGCAGGGTGCCTTGTTTGGCATGCCAGGGATCACATCCTGGCCATTGTACTCTGCCTAAGCAAGTGCTTTAGTCCACTGAGCTACCTGGCCAGCCTTTTTCTTAATCATTTGATATATCACTCAACCAAGCCACGATAAATTCCATAGCTAATTAATTGCCTTGCTGGATTTTGTCCAGTGCAAAT
Source organism: Myocastor coypus (assembly GCA_004027025.1). Classification (NCBI taxonomy): domain Eukaryota; kingdom Metazoa; phylum Chordata; class Mammalia; order Rodentia; family Myocastoridae; genus Myocastor; species Myocastor coypus. Next base: position 21,082 of record PVJA010027159.1, read on the forward strand.
TAAGGTTTATAATACAGGCTTCAGTCCTGTGAAACAACAGAAACCCTGTTGTTTATCAGTCTTTGGATCCAGACAGACAAGGATGTGAGTTCTGGCTCTTCCACTCAATTTCCTGCAATTCTGAGCTCATCTATCCCTGAGATTTTCAATCTCAAGTTTCTCCACATACAAAACAGAGATAACCACAGCACCTATATCTTAAGATTGCAGAGACTAGGATAAATGATACATTGTGTGGGAAGCACTTACCCCACTGGCCATGCTTAATACATTTCTGATAATGGAGTTCATTACTTTATGTTGTTATTACATTCTATGAGTCTTAACCAACAAAGAGAAATGTCCTAAAATGATTAGTCATAATATATTTTTTTAATTTTCAGAAAATTAGCTTTATCATGCCAAAGGCATGTGCTCGGAACTACGTATATTATGAAAGTTACATCACAAGGTAACCTAAAAGTAGAAAAGGAAGGAGAGTTCGTCTGTGTATATAGGTGCTTACTTTATAACAGCTTTTATAAAATTGGTCTATTTTTTGGATCACCACCAGATTCAATTTAGAGATTCATTAGCAGTTGGCAAATCCCTAGACCACAAGGTCCTTGTTGAAAAATATGAAGAACCCAAAGGCATCCTGGGAACTGCCAAGGAATTTGCTGGAGACACATCCAGAGGTAACATCTAGGTCTACAATGACATCTGTAGGCAGACTTCTTAATGAAAGACACTAAGGTTTCCAGAAATGTCCTGTGAGGCTTTGCAGTGTGCTTAGTAGAGCCACTAAGTATTTCTCTCAGGTGATCATACGTAGGGCAAGAAGGCCTTGGTGCCCCCAAATGTCCCATTAACCAAGAGGCTAATGTCCAAAACACAGCCACATCATGAATGTGTAAACAATAAAATTGGACTTTAATAGTACTTGTTAATTTGAGAGCCTAATGAAGTTTAAATTGGTTTAAATGTTCTAGCATTTAAAATACATATGATTTTTCTGCTTAAACTATTTAAACAAATGTGTCTTAAACAAATACTTATTTGAAAACAAATATTCCTAGAACTGAAAAGTCCCAAATCAGAAAACCCAGACTGAAAAGAATGATTATACAGAAAAACCAGTAACTTTGGTAAGAAAATACTTTCTGAAGAAAGAATTTAGATGTCTATAAATATTGTTAACCACAAATTAAGTCATACATGATCATGAAGAAAATAATTTTCCAACAAGAAAGATTAAGACAATGGAATTTCACTAGATTTTTATTCTTGAAGCAGTTAGATATTAAATAAAAAGGATTGGGCTTCTAAACACATAATTAGCCAAGAAAATAGAGTTCCACTAATGTGGATACATTACATAAGCAAATAACAGATAACTGTGAAAGGAGCAAATACTGCCCTTCTCTCTGAATTAAAAAATGAAATGTCAACTCCTAAAAAAAATGTGACGTATTATTGATATAAAGTTGCACTTTCTGATTCTAAACTTACTACCATCTTCAGATGCAGAATAGGGGATAACCAATATAATTAAACTATAGAAATTACAAGCTTTTGAGAAATAATTTTAGATTTCAAGATCCTATAACAAAAATTATTTTTATCTTTTTTTATGCATTAAAACTGCCTATGTAGCTCTTTCAGAACAAAGAAGTTATTGTGTTCACTGATACAGTGAATTATTGTATCAGAGTGTGTTAGAGTGTAACAGATCAACTTGCTGTAAGCTACTCTGCTGTGAATGGTGCATCTTTCTCTCCTTTTCATCTCTTTAAAAAATCTTTCCTAGACAGCTTAGATGGATACATTTGACTATTCTAGAACACATGCTAATGAAATTATACTACCTTACATTAAGGAAATTTATAAAAGCACTCAATGTGAACATGAAATCACAATATGCAGTACACAACAAAAAATTAACAGACATGTAGGAGACAGAAAAATGTAATTTAAAAAGAAAAAAAAAAAGCAGAAAACAGAAACATACATACAGGACCAAGTGATACATTTATTAAAAGAAATTCAAAATAGCTATTGTAGATATATGCAAAGATTTAAAAGAAAACATGGATATAATCAATACACAGATGGGAATTTCAGCCAAGAACTAAAAACTAAGAAGAGGGGAGAAGGTTTAATAAAAATCCTGATACAAAAACTAGAAGATGTAAAATAAAATCTTCATTGGACAAGTGTAATGGCAGAGTGACTACAAAAGAATTAATAAACTTATAAGTTGTGGATTATCAAGCCTGCTAACAGATACAGTTAAGTTTTAGAAGGAAATGTAGAGAACTGTGTATATGAAATGCAGAAGAAATAATTGTTGAAAGCTTTTCAATGATAGTCAGAACGTCCAAGAATCATATCAAACTTCAAGCAGAAGAACTTCAAAGAAAATTATATCTGGAGCATCCTTAATTTGTGACACTCTATATAGTCCAGTGATGGTGAACCTTTCAGAAACAAGTATCAAAACTGGGACCCACTTACTTATCATACAATGTCAACACTGCAGTTAATTAAACCTGAATTTAACTACAGGTTTAACTGATGTTTTAGTTCACAAAAACAACCCATACATTTATATCATTTGTCTTTAAAATAATGTGTGTGCCATAGGTTCACCACCAGTGGTGTAGTATATTGCAAACCATATCCCGAAAGCAGCAGAAAAAAAGGAGCTCTGTGTGTATAGGGAAACAAAAAGGAAATAGTAACCAACATTTCATCAAGAATATTAAGGATCAGAGAAGAAAATAGAATTACTTATATCTTTAAAATGCTAAAGGAAAATCTATAAATTCTATATCCAGTAAGATTATCTTTCAAAAGTACAAATGAAATAAAGATATTTTTAGATAAACAAAAGCAATGTTGTTTCCAGCAAATCTATGTGGCAAAAAAAATTTTTTTTTGCTTAACTGGTTCTTCAGGGCAAGGGAGATAGCTCAGCAGTCTAAGCACCTGCCTGGCAAACTCAAGGACCCGGGTTCTATCCCCAGTACCACATGCTGCACTGTCTACCAAAACCAGATGCATTGGCACACGCCTGTAATCCCAGCACTGGGGTGACTGAAACAGGAAGATCAATACAAGTCCAAGCTGTGTTAGCAAGATCCTGTACTAAGTACATTTAAAAAAAGAGGTTCTTCAGGTCAAAGAGAAATAATCTCAAAAGGAGACTTAAATCTCTACGAAATGCAGAAATGGGAAGCAAGATAGTGAACACATTTTCTTCTTATATTAATGTTGTAAAAGACAGTTGTTTAAATGAAAAACAAAACAAAATATTTGCTTATTTTACTTCTGCTTAGAACAAACAAAAGCATACATGGATAATATAACAAAAGATGGTAGCAACTGATAGATTGTAAAGGTCTAAATTAACTCCAATTATACTTTATAATTAAGAATACTTACTGAAATCCCTAAAGGCAACAATTTTAAAATTATGGGGTACATCAAAAGTCAACAGAGAAATTCGATGAAATATTGAAACATAATCAATTATTTCTAACAAAAAACAGGAAAGAAAAGAAAGAGAAAGCAAACAAAATAAATACAACATCAAATACAGTATTACATAAAGTATAAAAAGCTAGACTATCTAACTAAAAGAGAGAAGTTGTCAGACTGAAAAAACTTCAAGACCCATCTCTATGCTAGCAGAGTTGGTATTTGAATATAAGGGCACAGACAGGTTAAGGAAACAATAATAAACTTCATAAAGTGCTGAATTGCTATAAAAGCAAGAATCCTAACAGTAATAAGAATATTTTTAATGATAAAATATTCAATTCACCAGGAAGACAAAACACTCCTAAATGAGTCACACCTAAGAATTTGTTCAACATATATGAACAAATATCTGCCAGAAATAAAGAGACAAATGAGCTCATTCATGATCAGATTTGAAGACTTTAAAACCACAGGGTTGAAGCCAGCAAAATAGTTGAGCAGTCTAAAGTGCCTGCTTAGGAAAGCTTAGGCAACTGCAGGGACCGTGGTTCAATCCCTAGCACCATATTCTGTGCTAGCCCAACCCCCAGGGCAGGCTGAGCCAGCAATTAAATAAATAAATAAATAAATAAATAAATAAATAAATAAATAAATAAATAAATAAAATGACCACAGGTTAAAGGCACTTCCACTAGAAAATATTTTCAACTAAAAGATAATAGAAACATAATATATTAAAATTGGAGGTAGGAGGAACACAACACAAATACTATTGAAGAGGAAATCTATAATATTCAATGTTTCTATTAGGTAAAAAGAATAAACTTATGCAACACAGGATGAATATGCATCACTGTGTTTGGCGAAAGAAGAAAGACCCACAAGATAATGTGCTACTTTATTAACTTTTATAAAATTCAAATATATAGAAGACAAATCCATAATATCAGAAATAATTACAGTTTCTTGTGGAGATGAAAGGGAGTTGAATGCAAAGGAAGAATAAAAAAACCACTATCCATATACAGTACAACCATGAAGTTTTAAAATCTATACATTGTGTGGCATGCTGAATTTTCCATAAATGAAAAGTAGTATTCATTAGAACTCTAATCGGCCAACAGCCTGTCTAATTATGCGACACTAAGGGCTGAAATCCTGGTTTTTTGTTGTTACTTTCTGTTGCATTTGAATCTTTTTGCCTATGCTCAGCACAAAAGTCCCTAGAATACAACAGGTGCTCAATGAACCATTTCTGGGAAATAAGTGACTGAATAAGTGGTGAAGAATAATTAATCCTTTCCAAGTTACAGCCTTCAGTCAAATGAGCAAACCAGTGTTACAGCGGGAGGGGAAGTGACTGAGGAATTATGGACTTCAAGAAGGTTCACACTTGAAAGATTCCTTGGAAACTATTTACACATCAGATTTAGAATTAAATGACACAGGACAAGTCCTAACTAAGAAACACCTAATTTCAGATCTCAATATGCTGAACACTGACATCGACCTCCTGCCAAGCTGTTGGAAAGAAGACGAGGAAGAAACAGTAGGAATCCTTTTGTCAGATCAAAAAAAAAAAAAAAAGAGAGAGTTAGAGAGAGGCTTTAATTCAGAGTGTGAAATTCCTTTCTCTTTTCTCCCAAGGGGTGTGACCTCTATTTTTTCCTGCTTACTGAACAAAGGCCACTCACCAATCTGTATAAAAACCATTATTTCTATTCCGGGACCTGGGTCTACATGTGGTTCTCAGTTTCACAGCATGGAGCCCAACACCTTGCTCAAAGAAGAGAGGAATGCATTAGGGTTTGGAACACAGGAGCACAGGAAAGGACCACCAAGAGGACAATCACATCCTGCATTCTGGAAGGACATCTACTGACCCTTTCCTTTGCTCTGTAGTTTATGACGTACCGTTTTCTCCATGGCTAAAACCTCCATGTGCAGTGGGGATGCTGCTGTTGTCGTAAGCGTCAGGTTCAGCGATGGCTTTGCTCTGCTCTCCCTGTTCCCTTGCCCTGTCTAATCCTTTCCCTCCAAGTGCTTCCTCTCCTCAGCTCCCATTTTCCAGCTTCCAAACCTCCACACCAGGCTCCTCACCTCACTTTCCATCGGGCCACTGTGTGAGGAAGACAGATGGCTGCGCAGTGCTGAGGACCAGGAGCAGACTTCAGGACACTGTACTGAACTCCCCCAGCCCAAGATCTTGTCACTGTCACACTTGAATGTCACTAGGCTTTTTTTTTTCCCCCTATTATTCACAAGGCAATAAAGAAAAACAATGATTGAAAAGAAGTGACGACACAAGCTTCTGCAGGGTGCACAGCTCTAATCTTTCCCTCTGCACACCAGCTCTGTGCAATTGGCACTTACTGGAGACAGCTTTCAAAGAAAATATGTTTGCAGTTCGAAGATAAGCACGTTTTCAGTAAACTGTCAGAGGATATTTTCTCTTCTCCTTGCCACCAATGGAAAAACCCAAAGAGAAAGAGTAAGAGGGAGAAGTCACTCTTTCTGGATTTACTAGATATGTTGATCTAGTTTTCTAGGAATTTATCAATAAGGAATTTGAGACTAGGGCTCCTCACCCCACCTCTCTGAGTTGGGTTTGCTATCAAAATAATAAGGGTAAAACATCAAAGTAATCGTATCTGATAATGAACAACAAAGTTTTTCTTTTAAAAAATAACCAACTATTTGCATTATCAGTACCACTCTTTTGTAGAATGATTAGTTCACAACATGAGAAACTTTGAAATGAAAGATATCATTTTAACAAAGCCTAATTGTGTATCAATTGATGGACATCAATTATGTACATCCGTGGTACATCCATTATGACTAAAAACTTCCCTACTGGAGATATCAGGCCAATCCAAAGAAAGTAAATCTAGAACCCATAAGCCACCATAAGTGGGGACAAGGTAGGGTACTGCCCTGGCACCAGTGTCCACAGGAAGTTAAGCAGCCACAAAAGACCAGGCAGGCAGGCAAGCAGGCTCAGTTTATTTTCTTTTTCTGATACCAGGACCTTGCACCGCCAGGCAGGAGGTTTGATTTCTAAATACTCTGTGTTGTTTCACACGCACAAACTGTACCCAGCAGAGGCTGCATGTTTGCCTCATCCTCTAATAAAGGTTTTGTGAAGGACTAGCATCTATAGCCAGAGGAAGACAGAACTTATTCTTGGTAACTTGGCGATTCTACCAATGAAAAATAAAGTCTCCACTTCTAAGCACATGCATGTTTCAGGGATGAGAAGATGGACCTGGAGTGACAGGAGGGCACAGGCGCCCTATCATTTCTGCTTGCAGAACAAGGAAGAAAAAATCCACGAAAGCGGAGCTACACACTTCAGGAAATTTCACAAAAACACTTCTGTTTTGCCCATAAGAAGAGATTCCAGCTCCTCTGTTCTTCCTGAGCTAAGGGTGCAGGGTCCTCCTCAGCATTATTTCATAGGAGCAGATGGTAGCCTGAATTTTTTTTTTTTTTTTTTGATAGAAATGATCCCCTGTCAGGGGTTGCTCTGAGGTCAGAAGCACCCAGAATAACAATTGATCAGCTCTAATGGACCGTCAGCGCAATAAACTCAGAGCCCTGCATGGGCCAGCTAGCTCAGTAATAGCGGCTCACGCCCGAGCTGTTCACCGACTTGTGCTTAATAGCTTCGAAGCTTCAGCAACTTTGAAACCTTTATCTAAGCAGGGCCTGGATCTTCCATGCACATCCATTTCTGAAAGGCCTTCCTTTACAGGTTTCCACGAAAGTGCACCGGAAGCCTGCTGACCCCAGCGCTGTACCAAGCTCCATGGTCCAGAATGTAGATGACACTCAGGCACATGGACAAGCTGCAACCGCTTCCTGTGTTCGGATCATAATCACACCCTCTGACAGTTTTCTGTTCATGCTTCGAAAGGGCGAATGAGAGAAACATACGAGATGGCTCCTTTCTTGTTCCCCAGAGAACAAAAAGGAGTGACTTCTTTTCTGGATGTCTACTTTTTCTTCAGGAGACACTCCAGTGTTTCATTCGTGTTCACAGAAGCACACATCAATTGTGTGACACCAGAATTTTATTGTAAAGATTTGAAAATAGGGAGCGGGAACATTCTCACAGGGTAATAACAGCTTCAGAGGAGCAAGGAGAAAAAGTGTGTATCTGTCCTTTAGGTAAACATTTTCCTCTACTGCAAGATAAATAATCTGCTAAAGTCAATTAGGCTATCCCCTCTCATGTCTCAGCTCACCTCTGCTTAGAAAACTGATCTGCAGTCATGAATAGAAGATTTTCAGCTGGTCATGGTGGCACATGCCTATAATCTCAGCATTTGGGAGATTGGGACAGGAGGATCTCTGAGAGTTCAAGACCAGCATGAGCTACACAGTGAGTTCAAG
>PVJA010027160.1:0-19322 GCA_004027025.1 Myocastor coypus
CTCCCCGGGGAGAATACAGGCCAAGCCACAGCTACATCTCTCCACAGCCACAGCCTGGTGTACATGTGCAGGCGGGCCTTCGACGGCAGTCGCGATCCCAATGGCGAGAGCCTGCTGCTCGGGGAGGCCCTGGCTGAGGACGAGGACGGTGGCTTCATGGAGGAGGTGCGCCAGGAGCTGGAGGAGCTGGAGCAGAGCCTGAACCAGGCAATGGTGCCTGGGGAGCCCGCTGTCACTGGGCTGCTGGGCGGAGAGGAAATCTAGATCCAGAGCGGGGCCAGGGGTTGATGTGGAATAGAAATAGCTAATTTATTTCCCAGGTTGGGCTGGCCAGGCTTTCCCCCAGGTCTCCTTCATAGTAAGTTCCCCCTTTGAGTTGACAAAACAAGGTGCTGGGCACTTGTTCATTTGCTCCAACTGCACTCCAGGTTCCTTAATCTGGGCCAGGTAGGGTAGGGCAGAGCATAGGTAAAATCCAGCGGCCCCAGTCAGTGGCTTACTCACCCCTGCAGGTAGACATCAGTTTGTTCTACATCAATTTGAGAAATGCTTGAAGGTGGCAGATGGAAAATGAGGCAGAGTCTGCCTGGGATAGGTTTGGGGGAGTGTGGAGAGGGGTTGTGCTTGGCTGACGTTGGCCTGGCACAATTGCAGAGAGTGGTTTGTGCGCGGGGTCTCTCATCCCAGACACAGGTGCCCAGGGCTCGCTGTGCTGGGCGCTCACTCCTCTGCTTGGCTGTTTTGTTCAGTTCCTACCTCCTGTCAGGATAGAATTTGCATACCCACCTTCCACTTGCTCCCCGCCTGGGGACCGGAGTGTGGAGGAGGCTCAGAGACCACAAGCGACTTGGCCTGAGTCACACAGCAAGTGAAGACCAGACTGAGTTTCCCCATGCGACTCCACGCCCAGCATTCTCCCAGTTAATCCACACCAGTCTCAGTACCACCAACAGAACCCACCAAAGGAGAGGTCGTAAGATCTGTGCCTAGAAATAAGGTCCGAGTAGCTACCACAGCTCTGTTAGAAGCAGCAGTGCAGGGTGGCCATCCTTCTAGTGGGGACTGGTGTATGGACACTGTCTCCCAGTCAGGTCTGCATGTGTGACTTCCAAGGCACACGACTGGAGCATAGAAGCATGAATACATACTTAGGTCACTACAAGGTCTGGGTTGGGAATGAGATTTGCAGAATCACTTAGCAACTGAAGACCATTGTCAAGCCTGTGGAGAAAATCAAAGCAAGCCAGGCTCTATGAAATATGGGTGTAATATCCAAACAGAGAGTTGAACTAGTTGTCACTTCCCACATGATATTTTCATTGGCGAGAACAGTTTCCATCACGTCTTTGTCCAGTTATTCAATTTGAAAGTCGCACATGATTGTATAAGCATGCTTTCTTTGGTTTAAAATCCTGTACAAATACACATGTTGTACTTAGAAATTAAGCATAAACCACTCTGACTATTCTTCTGTAGTTCTTGGACTTTTCTTCTTTTGAGTTTCAGCCAGAAAAAAATAGAAATGATCTGTATTATTAACAATAATAATAATACCCCCTGCCCCAAAATGTCTTCTATAGACGTATGTTTCCCAGACGTCCAAAGTATACCACTTATGGCATCAAAATATTTTAGAAATCTTAGCCATTTTTCAATGGACATTAGCCCTAAGGTTGTAAATACTTCCCTGTCTCCTGGAAGAACAAGTGGAATATAGACGCATCTTTTCTTAAAAGTACTATAACAGTCATGTGGGCCCACTTCAGCTTTCCCTGGGTGGAACAAAATACCTAAGATATTAACTTGCAAAAGGAAATGGTTTGTCTTGGCTGATGATTTGGAGGTTTCAGGGTTGAGCCTGCTGCTTCCGATCTGCACTGGGGTGGCTCAGCGCTCTGAGATGTGTGGGGAGCCACACTTCCCACCTCATGGCTAGAGAGCAAAAGAGAGAAGACGAGCCTGGAGCCCCACAGTCCCTTCTCAGAGCATGGCCTCAGTGGCCCACAATCTTCCCCAGCCCCCTTCCTGAACCAAACCTCTAACACGTGGGTGTTTGGGGGACATTGGCCCACTCCATTTGGGACTGAAAGAATGAAGCTGCCGAAAACCGAGGTCGACTGGGTTTCAGGGGCCAGGTTGGGCATTCCATCTCCCAGAACTCATTTCATCTGCACCGAATTCCATTCATGTTTTTGTTGAGCAGATAACAAAATGCAGGCACAAAAAGACTGATGGAGCTAGAAGTCTGACTGAAGGAGCATCAAGTACAGCAGGCACAGGATATACTGGCTATCTTATGATCAGACAAGGTGTTCTCCTTTGGGTGCTGAAACTCACTGGGACTTCTTGGCAGCCTGTGTCACTCAGCACTGTGTACACAGAGCCTGCCCAGAAGCAGGTGCTGTGCTGTGTCCTGGGGCACCAGGTTGCCCTGGGTGGAGTTCATACCCTGAGCATCAGTGAAACCAAACAAATACACAACAGAAAAAGGCAACCCAGGATTGTCAGCTGGAGCCTGAGTATAGTGCCTGGCTTGGAGAACCGTCATGGGGACTGGCTCTTGGGGGTGATAACCACTTATTAGGATGCCAGAGGGATAAGAATAGCTTTCAGGCCATGGGCAGAGAGAGGGAGGCCAGAAAGAGTAGTGTTGTGTAGGAGGAAGACAGCAAGCAGGGAAAGCTTGAGGATGTGTTTGGAGAAGACCCTGAAAGTTATGTCATGCAACAAAAAATTATAGAGCGCCTGCATATGTCAGGCCCTACAGGTGCCAGAGATGGTGGTGAATGAGGTACAGTTAGGTCTGTGTCTCCTGACATTGATGTGCTGGCAGTGACCCTACTATGTAACTCTAGCCACTGAAACGTAAGAACGTGAGCAGCACTGCAAGATACTTAGCCAAAGAACGCACAGAGCATGGATGTGGTGCCTTTTTGACTCTGAATGGTGCAAGGCTTCAGTGGAGTGTGGTTCGATTTCTCATCAAGGAAGCCATGGCAGATGCTGACAGATCAGCTGCTGAGCAGCTCTTCCCAGCTAGGGATGGCCACAAGACTCACTTGTGGGTGAGAAAATGTGAGGGCAAAGCTACCTAAGGGCTTCTAGGAAGGACTTTTCCTCCAACTGACAGGTAAAGTGACAGAAGAGCCCCCCCCCCCATTTTCTTGTTCCCTGCCTGGGACTGCACCTGCAGGAGAGGCATTTGTCTGGGGTCCAGCTATCTGGGGTCCTGGGGCTACAGCACTCCAAGGGCATCTATTTCCTTGCCTCTTCCAGTCTTCCCGGGTGGCTCACATTCCTGGGCTCTTGACCCTTTCTAGCCAGCAAAAGGTCTGTCCTCTTCCCTGGCCTTGGCTCTGTTTCTCTGCAGCAAGCTCTTCACTTTTAAGGACTCAACAGGGCTAGTCTGAGTCCACCTGGATGATGCAGAATAATCCCCCCGGCCAAGGTTCATAACCTCAATTGCACCTGCAGTCGAGTGTTGGCTGTGGGCACCTTGGGCTGCTGCCCACTTGCTGCTCACAGGAGGTAGAGCCTTAGTCTTTGATGCTGAGGAGGAAACCAGTTCTGGTCTCACCTTCTTCAGGCACCTTTCTAGGTAAAACATGAACAAAAGGTGCTGCTACAAAGCCCAAAGCATTCCTGACATGGAAGCTATCCTCTCACCCACTAGCCGAAGGCCCCCTGGCCTGAGCTCTGCACACAGCCAGCTGGGAGGAGGGATCCCAAGGGCAGAGATCTGGGGAGCGAGGACCTGTGTACAGCTGGTCAGGTGCTCCCGCCACCCATTATGTGTTCTTTTGGAACGGTGCAGTGTTGGGAGACAGACCTCTCCCTCATTTCCCGTGGAGGAAAAAAATACTTAACTCCCTTAGCCAAAAACTATGAGGGGAACTTTAAGGGAAAACAGAAGCTTTGCATGGCAGTGACTGATAGCTAAGCGGGGAAGCCAAGACACACAGACTTGCACCGACCTGTGACTAGGGATGCAGCATAAGCCAGAATGGTGGCCAAGAACAGCTCCAGGGGAAAGGACCAGCCACTTTGTCCTCAGTAGCTCTCCCGAGGCAAACAAGATGGATCCGAGACGGGGCAGGAAGATGAAATTATTGTCCACCCAGTGGAGCATGTGATAGTGGTACACATTTAAGAAAAGGGTCTATCTCCAGGAGGAGCTTAGAGAGACTCATCAAGTTTCATGAGGGACCACCAAGGCCAAACCTGTATGGACAGAACCTATAGGGCATGCGTCAAGCCTAGATGCATAATGACCAGATGAAAGGGATCATGACCTCTGTGCCACCACCAGGAGGCTGCTCATGGAGGCAAATGTCTCTTGTTCCTTGTCCATCAGTAGTGTGAGAAGAGCAGGTGGTTCCACAGTGGTGCCCTTCTGCCCATTGAAGGCAGGGGCAGCACAGCTAGAGGGCACCACGTGGCATGGGGAGCTCTGATGATTGTCATAATAAATTGACTTCAAAGTTAGAGGATTGCACTGAGGGCTTGGTTAAGTGTTCATTTCCTAGTGGGAATCTACAGCAGATAGAACACATTTGGCAGCTGTTAGAAAAGCAACCACTGCGATTATACCTCCGCAAGGTGACACTTTTAATAGGCAATTTAAGCATTACAGAAGAGGCTGTGAACAGTGGGCCCTTTGTGTGCTGGGAAGTGGAGGTGGGGCGCGGCAAGCAGAGGGAAGGTGGTGCCTGCTCTGCACCTTTAAAGCAATACTAGAGGAACCAGTAGTAATTTACAGCTGGTGAATTCTTGAGTTCTAAACCAGCCAGGGGCAGCTCTTCTTGTGGAGTTGAGGGTGGGAAGACAGTGTTCTTTCTGATAGTTTCTGGCTTCCTAGGTTGGGACTGAGAAGGGCATGATATTCTAAGGTGTCACGTATGCCTCAAAAGTCTGGAGTCTGTCCAGCTGTCTACCTTCCCAAAGCTGAGCTGTAAAAATCAGCGCTGGTATGACCAAATGACAGCCTCCCCCTTACCCTTGTGAGCTACATTAAAGCAGCATCCCTGATTTCACGCACACTCCATCCATGGGGCTGTGAGCCTCCTTGTGGCCGTCAGCTGCATCGGTATCTGATAAAAGCCGTCTTTTAGTCCTCTACGATACTGAATAATTTTGCACTTGATTTCAGGATTTATAGGCTTATGGCTTTTGATTGCCAGCAGCCAAAAAATTGATCTATTTTTCAAAAATCACACGGAACTGTTTGGATGGAATAGTTTTACTTAGCAAACAAAAAACTCACCGATTCAAAGTTATTCTCCTGCTGCATGTACTGCACTCTAGGCTACCAATTGCAAGCATGAGAGAGGCGGTTGGAGCTTTGATGTTCAACAGAGGGACAAAATCCAGAGGGAGAGCCACAACATCCAAGTGGAAAGGCAATACTAGATGAACCGGAACACGATTGTATTGTCTGCCATGCATTCGCAGGTCCCCTCCAGTTGGTCACAGCACCACCACACGCTGACAGTGATGCTCAGACCAGCGCAAGCCACCGTTCTCCTGCCCGGGGCCTTAGGTGAACCATGATACCACCCAGAAGAGTGTGCTTGGCAGTGTGCAGTGGCCCTCTCATTTTTCTTTTCCCCCTAACTGGAGCCTAGGTTCCATCTTCTCAGACTTGTGCTGTGATTTCCATTGTAAGAGACCAGTATACTTCTTTAACTGATGCGCTTTTGGACTGACCAGGCGAACAGGGTCCGACCCTACAGCCATGGCTCTCGTGTAGCCAGAACATGCCTCTTACCTCAGCAATGCAGGCTGCTCTCATAGGGTGTGCGTGGCTGACATCAACTCCTCGACCCACAGAATGGTTCCCCAAAGCCTCTAGGACCTGTGGGGAGCAGGGTCACAGTGTCATGCATGCTCTGCCTCAGCCTCAAGGGCTGCATGACCACTGGGTCCCACAGCCCCTGAAGTGCTTTGGAGCTATAGACCTCCCTTAATTCTTGGAGCCTGGGGTGGTAACCTTAGGGAAGCCACTCTTCCTACCCCACAAAGGTACCTCAAAGAACTTGCCATCTTTTTGCATTAAAGTGGAATGCTGTGTTTTAATTTATTCCACCAGGCACAGAAAAGCAAGAAACTTTTAAGTTTTTTACTTATATAATGAAATGTATTTTCTCTAGTCTTGGTATTTGCAATATACCTGCAATTCAGAAGCAGCAGTAGACAGAAAACAGTAAAACCAGAGCAAAGGGCACAACTATTGGAAAAGCTATTCATAAAGTCGAAGAGCTTTACCACCGAGTTGTAGAGAGTGTCAGAGAAACTACACCAAGCCCACTCCGCTTGCAAGTCGGCCTCCTCTGCTTCCCATGAAGCTGGCCCTAGAAAGCACAAATCCTATTAAGCCTCATGTTCCAGTCAGCAGGCCAGTGTCAGAATCGATTTACTGTCTCCTTATATCAGAAAATCTAAGTAACCCTAAAGCTACTTCACTTCATCACAAATGCTTTACATTTTCTTCACAGAACATCCCAAACCTACTAATGCAAACTCAAAAAGTGACCTAAAATTTACTGGAACACAGACCGGGTTACATGGAATAAAAATTAGCTGAAAAATACCACAGAAATTATCTTTTCCCTAGGCAACCACAAGGACTGTGGTTCAATCCCCCGCACCACACACTGTGCCAGCCCCAACCCCAGGACAGGCTGAGCTGGCCATTAAAAATAATAAAAAAATAAATAAATAATTTAAAAAAGAAAATATTTTTTCCTGTTACAGATTTTTAAGACATTATGGAATTATCAGTGATTGTATTACAACTGTAAAGCCAACATTTGGTAATAATATTTTCCAGTATCTTGCTTTCTTTTTTTGTATGTGTGTATTTTGGGTACTGGGAATCAAACTCATGACCTCATGCTTGTCAAGAGAGGCTCTGTGCCACTGAGTTACATCCCCAGCCCTACAGTGTCCTTCTTAAAAGGGAGAAAAATACAAATGTGACATAGGAACTTTGGCAGGACCTCACAAAGAAACATTTTTCTTCTTTCATGAGAACTCCCCTGTAAATATAGCTTTAGAAATGAGGGCTGGTGAGATGGTTCAGTGGTCTAAAGTGCCTGCTTAGGAAAACTTAGGCAACTGCAGGGACCTCAGTTCAATCCCCAGCACCACATGCTGCGCCAGCCGTACCCCCATGGCAGGCTGAGCTGGCCATTAAGTAAGTAAAATAATAAAGTTTAAAAAATGAGAAAAGTATTCAATACATTATAAAGTGTAATATTTAAAATGACAAATCTATTCTTAACCAAGACTCTCCATCAACAAAAGTTTAATGACTAAAATAACACAACTGAATGAACAAATGTTTTATTGGCATGTTCATTGTTGTAAACAGCATCTGGCATGATAAAGTTTTACCAAAACCTTTTCATTGACTTTTATAAATTAGACGGTATTTCAAAATTGTGTAGAATTGTGTTCATTGTATAGATTTAGCAAAGCAAAAACTTGCTGATTCCAACAGACTGCACTGAAATCATGTCGACTGCATCAGTCTGTACCAATACCCGACCTCACTAGCAAGTTCATTTGATGTTAAGACGCTTCCCCAAAGTTAAGCTACACGTAAGTACAAATTGATTCTAATTAAAATGGGACTTACAACACTCTAGAAGATTCCAACTTGAAGTAAACCTTCAGAAACAAATGTACATAGAGAAAAAATGAAGCCACTGAACAGAAAAACCTGGTTAACAAGGGCAGATACACTCCTACGTGACTCAGCACTGAGGGACCTCACTGAGACAGTTACACAGTTGGCTAAGCTTCCCAACGTACCCAGATGCACACAGATATGAGAAAAGAATAACCATGGGACATAGCTGAACTGCAACTAGGTTAACTCAATAGGATGGTTTTATTTACATGCTCAGTGAATGCATGAAACATACTCTCTACACCCATAACTTAAGTACAATCAGTTATAATTACAAAAGCAAAGCACTCTGAGCTGCCACCTGCTGGGGTGGACCAAGAGAAATACTCTCATGTCTCAGGATTATGCTCTTAATCCCTTGCATAAAATCAAACAAAAGAAAAACACAACTTCCCAATTCACTTCTGGGTTACGGCTGGTTCTAAGAATTTATTTCTTCAGCTCCTACTTCTGCTGCTTTCCAAGAGTCAATACACGCTGCATGTACTTCTGAACTGTCAACGAGGTAATGTGTGTATCAGTGAAATAAACAGAAAATCCATTCACTCATGGCCTTTGCACAGCTTTTATTATGAAGCTCTGAGCATCCTGCTGGAGGCTAGTTTTACTAGCGCTATGTGCACATCTGTCCACAATAAAGGAAGCTTGCTCATTCCCTTCCCCTTTCTAGTAGCAGGTTTTGCTTTGTGTGTTTATTTTTATTTTGTTGCACATCCCTTTTTCACTTACAGTACATTTGACTATAGTGCACAACATGATTCCAAGTCACAACAGTGGCCCACTGGGCACTGAGCTTCTGATTGGCGGAGGGCAGTCCAATCAGTGCTGGTGTCACTGGTTACCCCAACCATGTCCGGCCTTAATGGCACTACACAGCAGTAGTGAACCATCTGCTAAAACCAAAATACCCCAGGGAAAATGCTACATTAGCAGAGTCAGTCTTGCGTCAGATCTTTATTTGGTGCTCCATCCAGATATATTTTTAGTGCTTTCTCTTTCCGAGGTGAGTATGTCACGCGGTGTCCAGTCTTCTGAAGTCGACTGCTTTCTTTTTTCATCAGCTCGCTTCTTTGCTCATCTGTCAACTCCATTACTTCTTCTGTTTTATCCCTTTAAAGTAGGAATTACATATTAGACGAGTTTGCCAACTGTTGCTGTTTCCACTTCAGAACCATGAGGGCGCTCAGCAAGATAATAAAATCTGATCGTCACTGATGTCGTTATATATAATCTAAGATGCCAGGGCATCCTGGATGGCTAACATGTTAATCTTATTAGCACTCAGCTTACTTCTCAAGATGGCAAAAATTAATTTCCACATTGTTATTAAAAAGTAACAATAACTACTATCATTATTAGACATCTCTAATAGGTGCCTTGCAATAGCTCTAAATCTCATAAAACCCTCCATGGAGGCTACCCTGTCACCATTTACAGATGAGTGGAGCCAGGTAAACAACAAAGACAGATCTGAGCCCACACTTGCCAGGCTCCAGAAACAGCTGCTTTTCCGCCGTGTCTGGGCTGCTGAGCACTCACACGTGTCTGGTCCACACTGAGATGGGCTGGAAGTGTCATACACGGTATTCCTAAGATCTAATACAACAAAGAAACTGTCCCATAAGTGATGTTTCATACAGGTGATGTGTTCTAACGGTAATACTTTAGCTGTATTGGATTAACAATGTTTTCTGAAAATCTTGTGTGTGTGTGTGTGTGTGTGTGTATGTGTGTCTCAGTCCACCCTGGGGGCAGGGCTTGCACAGCACATGGTGCCTGGGATGGCATCGAACTGCAGTCCCTGCATGCCTGCCTAAGCAGGCACTTTAGACCACTGAGTTATCTCACCAGCCTTTCCTGCTTCTTTTTACTATTTTTAAAGTGGCTACTAGAAAGCTTCAAGTAATACTATGTGGCTCCCATTGTATTTTTACTGATTAGTTCTGCTCTATAACAAGGCAACAGTAAAGTCACTTATGTACACTAAAAATGTTTATCACTTCAAGCAACAAAAGTGTTAGAATGTTACCTATAAAATATGACTGCACCATCATCACAGATATACAGTGGCCAGACATTCAGGGTAGAAACTTTAGGATTCCAGTCCAAATCCTGATGAATATCAAGCACAGAAATATCACAGGGAAAAGTTCCTCTACCCTAAGAAGAATGAAGAAAAAAATCATGCTTGTAATCATGATTATTGTGTGTGAATATGCAAGTGCAAATGTAGATATACTCAGGGCTTTACCTTGGCAAATTCAATATCTTCCAAAGGAATTCCACTGATTTCACTAAGCTGTAAAAGAAAAATACCTTATATAAACTGAAAATAAACAGTAAATTTGCTTAAAGTTATTTGCCTTTTATCCTATAAGCAGAAATAGCTTAGTTTTTCTTTTTTAAAAATACAAAGAATAAGAAAGAGCAGAAAGCAAAATTCTTTCCTCTGGCCATCACGCAAGTATCAAGCTTCTAACACATCAGATTAATGTGTTTATATTATCTACATATATACATGTAGATCTTTTCCTATATATACATAAACAAATTCACATGTTTCTAGAGTATGGGAACTGTATGTATGAGGTATGTCTACATAGTAATTTCATATAGCTTACTAGAAAAACAGGACAAGCAGTAACTTCAGAGATCACATTTTCTGGATGCAGAACTGTAAGTGTGAAGTGCTAACAATGCCTGACCAAACCCTGAAAATCCTCTCCTGAGCATGTATCTGAGGTGAGTGACAGTGGCTATTTCTCACAAACCTAAACACTGGGTATTTTTTTTTTTTTTATTTTGGAAATCCTTACCAATGGGTAAGAAAAAATGTTGTTCTTTTATTTTGTATTTATTCTATGAATTATCTGTTCTCTATTCATATTCCTTGCCTTTTTACAAAATTATGTTGCTCAATTTTTTCTCATGAAGGCAGTTAATTCTTTAAATGACATGTCATTTTATGTAGGTTGCTTTATCTATAGGTTTTGCTAAAATCCTTTTTTCCTGACTGTACAGATGATTTAAGCTTTCATATAATACATCTTTTCTGCTTTTGGATTCTAGTAGGATGCTTACAAATATTTTTCTCCAAGATTATGAACATACTTTAAACATTTAATATTTTTGTGTATTTTCAGCCATTACATTTATTTTCTCTTGAAAATCTTTTTAATTGGAAACAAAGTAAAACAGAAATTCATAACAAAGTAGGACAATAATGATAGTCAATGCATTCCATATTGTTATTTTCAAAGCAGTCACTCAGCATTTAAGATATAGGCATACAAAAATTCACCAACTGATGTTAGCATGAACCTTCCTTTTCAGTCTTTTTTTTTTTTTTGTGGTACTGGGGATCAAACTCAGGACTGTCCTGCTTGCCAGACAAGTGCTTATGCTGCTGAGCTCTATCCCTAGCCCAAAGCTTCCTTTTCAATGAACTAAGAAACAATAGTAGCATAGCTAACTGGCATTTTTCTTCTTTTCCCCTTTCTCCTAGATCCCCCCACCCCTTTTTAAAAAAAATTTTATTTATTATTTTTATTCTTGTTTGAGAACCTTTGTTTATTCACTCATTTTTATGGCCGGCTCAACCCACCCCAAGGGCAGGGCTGGCGCAACATGTGGTGCTGGGGATCGAACCTCAGTCCCTGAAGCCGCCCAAGCTTCCCCAAGCAGGTGCTTTAGACCACCGAGCCATCCCGCCGGGCCCCATAGATCCACCCTTTTTTTTTTTTTTTCGGAACCAGGGATTGAACTCACAACCTTGTACTTTCCAGGCAGGCACTTGTGCCCCTGAGCCATCTCCCTGGCCCCCGATCCACCCTTTTAAAAAATGTATTTATTTAGTTATTTTTTAGTGGAACTGGGGATTGAACTCAAGACCTTACTTAAGCTTGCCAGACAAGCACTTATTCTACTGAGCTATCTCCCCAGTCCCTCTAGTTCTCCTAAAAAAAAAAAAAAAAAAAGTCTTCCCATTTATTTTAATTTCTTAAAGGAGTTTAACATGCTTGTAATTTATTTTGCTATCAGATATGAAGTATGGAAATAAGTCTTTCTACAAATGCCTACTGCAGTGGTACCACAAGTGGAACAATTTACTCTTTCCCTAAGATCTCTAGTTCCCATAGTAACACACAAAATCGACCTTCACCTGAATTCTCTATTTGATTTACTTCACTTGATTCTTCAACAAATACAGCAATTTACTAACTTCTAACTGACCTTAACTACTTGGACCAAAGTCAGTCTAAGTAACATAAAGGTCCACTTCTGGGTAATGAAGAGACACAGTAATTCCCAAGGCACCAGAGCCTTGAATGATGGCCTGGGATGTGCAGAAGGTGCACGGACCAAGAAAGGCTGCCATAGCAACAGCACCTGGTACCCACTTCCAGGCACCCTCTTACATGATGCAAGAGAAACAGTAGTAATTGATCTTGTTTGAAGTCAACTCACCTTCTCTCGCAACTCATCAACACTGCTGCTCTCCAACACAACCTCCTGGAAGGGATCCAGCTTCATCTCCGAGGGCCTCCATCGTCGTGATAAAACAGCAAGCTGTGACATCGACTTCATCTTCTCCACCCCTAAGAACATGCAAAACAGTACCTATCATTCCTTTTCCTCCAAAACTTCACAATTCTGTAGTTCCTGGCTAAACATAAAGATTTCCTTCAAGTGCTATTCTTTTTTTTTTTTTTTTTTCCTTGTTTCAGAATTTTTGTCTGATTGATTGATTGATTGATTGATTATGGCCAGCTCAGCCTGCCCTGAGAGCAGGGCTGACACAGCATGTGGTGCCGGGGTTCAAACCGCGGTCCCTGAAGCTGCCTAAGCTTTCCTAAGCAGGCACTTTAGACCACTGAGCCATCCCGCCAGGCCCCTCAAGTGCTACTCTTTAACACTAGGTACAAAGAAACCAATCATCCTAAGAATTTTTCTTTAAAGAATTATATTTATTTATTTATTTTCCTGTTTCAGAACCTTTGTTTATCCACTCATTTTTATGGCCGGCTCAGCCCGTCTCGAGGGCAGCGCTGGCACAGCATGTGGTGCCGAGGATTGAACCATGGTCCCCGAAGCCACTCAAGCTTCCCCAAGCAGGCACTTTAGACCACTGAGCCATCCCACCGGGCCCCCTTCCACAGCATTTCTAACTCATATTTCCCAATGGAAGTATTGATAATACCATCAAGAACTTCAAGGAAAACTTCCCAGTTGCTGGAAATATTAATATCTTCTTCATAGATATGGTAATCCAAAAAGACAGTACCAGGATTCTTCCACGTTTTCTTCCTTAGACGAAACCTATAAACATAATAACACTATTAAAATTACTATAATTAGAAATTTCTAACTTAAAAACTGACATTGGACTGGAGAGATAGTGCCTGCCTCGCAAGCACAAGGGCCCAGTTTGATCCCCAGTACTGCATGCTGTGTCAGTCCCGATACTCAGCATGGAGGCGCATGCCTGTAATCTCAACACTGGGGAAGCTTAGATGGGATGATACTGCAAGTCTGAACTGCACAGTGATACCTTTTATCCAATAAATAAATAAATAAGAATTGACATTAACTTGAATGTGCTTACATACAGAAGTCAAACAGTCATTCATTAAAATTAGAGGGAAATGTTAAGAAATGCACCCAAGTGGGGCATGGTGGTGCACACCTGTAATCCCAGCACCTGGGAGGCTGAGGCAGGAGGACTGGTGCGAGTTCGATACCAGCCTGGGCTACAGAAGTGAGCTCAAGGCTAGCTTGAACTGCATAGCAAGACCCTGTCTCAAAAAGACAAAAAAAAAAAAAAAAAAAAAAAGAAATGCACCCAGAAATTCAAATTTAGTATCTTCCACAAGAAATTCAGGTAAAGTTCCAATATGCTTGTTTAATCTTATTAGTCTGCAGAACTAAAACTCTGACTAGCATCAGAATTTTTATAGGAAAATCAATTTGGTCTGATTCAACTGACCACACAATCTTTCTGTAAGTGGCAGATGACACTGCAGCTTTACCTGTCGATGCTGAGCTCTAAGCCACACTGATCCCTGAGTTGAGGAATTAATTCTTCTTTTGACTGCCTTACAGTCATTCCTTTAGCAAACACAGCATCAAGCAGAAACTTGCATGGCTAGAAACAGAAATAGAATCAGAGCCTGGATTATACATTAAAGGATTATGAAGACATTTTATTTATTTATTTATTTATTTATTTATTTATTTATTTATTTATTTATAACTTTTGTTTACTTATTTTTATGGCCTGCTCAGCCTGCCCTGAGGGCAGGGCTGGTGCAGCATGTGGTGCTGGGGATCGAACCGCGGTCCCTGCAGCCACCTAAGTTTTCCTAAGCAGGCGCCTTAGACCACTGAGCCATCCTGCCAGGCCCTGAAGAAATTTTATTTTTTATTTATTTTTGAGACAGGGTCTTGTTGTGTAGTTCAAGCTGGCCTTGAGCTCACTTTTGTGGCACAGGCTGGTCTCAAACCTGCACCAATCCTCCTGCTTCAGCCTCCCAAGTGCTGAGATTATAGGTGTGCACCACCACACCCAGTTTATTTGCATTTAATAGTTTAACAAAGAAGGACCCAAGTTTTAGAAGTTGAACTTCCCTGTTTCAAATCTTAGCTGCTTACTAATTTACTAGCTCAGCTATTTCAGACAAACTTACTTAATGTCGCCCTCAAGTTTCTTATCTATAAAACCAGGACACTATATTCCTCACTGACTCACAGTGCGGATTAAAATAATGCATGCATATTTTGTTTCTCGTAATAAAATGGTCATGTTTCAAAGTAAAAGGAAACATTTCATGGGCTAAGAGAAATACATCCTAAATTTCTTGTCTCATGAGAGACACAGTATCTACAAACCCCAAACTCATGAAATATTTAAGCCAAAGTGACTGTAACAGGTCACAAATGATGATAGGTGCCACTGTGTGTGCTGGACCCGCCCTGGGCCACACTGTGACATTGAGACTGGGCATGGTGATGCATGCCTGAATCCCAGCGCTCCTGAAAACAGGAAGATCACTAAGAGTCTGATCTAAAAAGTGAAACCCTGTAGACCCTGTACTAAATTCATAAAGAAATGATAGGTACTTCATACAATATTAGATGAGCAAAGACATTTTATGAAAAATTTAATTTTTTTAACTTGCCTAATCCATAGTGAGATGTATATATTGCTGTTGGTTACTGTTTTTGAGACAGTCATTTTCACTGGTTTATACATTACCTGTAGATACTATTTGACCTCCAGTGGCTCAACTGGGTAGCTGTAGGACTGCAAAATCTAGAAGCCACTAGTTCAAAAACAAACACCAAAACTTCTCAATGTCATGTTTTTGGTAAGTACAAAACGTGCACTGAGACTGCTTCCATGGGTGACTCACCTCTTGCTCATTGACCAACAACTGGTACACTTTCACTCTGTATTCTCCTTTTTTAAGTGCTCTCCCCAGTCTAATTGTAATCTACAAATCAAAAACATTGCGTTCAGGTATACTGTTCCCAGAATAAGTACACCATCCTCCCCCGACTGCTTAGCTCTGTTTTCTGAACTTCCTAGGCTGTGTGGGCTCATGAGATCAAGCGTGTCTTTTACCTCTGCATCCCCAGCACCTAGCACGGTAACTGTACAAAGTCAACACTGAATAACTGTCAGACAAAGAAAAACAACAAACACCCTACGTAACCACTCAGGATCAAACTGAAACCATCCTTACTGGACATCTATTTCACCCAATGTCGAGGTACAAGATGTTCAAATCTAACATCTAAATCACAATTTAGTCAAAGATAATTTTAATTAACCTTGTTGTCATCTGAAAATGATGAAAGGGTCTCATTCAGCCGGACACTCTCAAACTCCTGATTGCTGGCATACACTCGAAAGACCTTGAAGTGAGAGGACAGGACTCCAACAAAAGGCTCTAAATGTTGTTTGAAAGCTGCCAGAGTAATTCTTTTATCAACGTGCACCATCAACCCTAAGCACAAAACGAAAAAAATGTAAAAGAAACCTTTTATGTATAAGTGAGACTATGTATTTTTTATTACACTGTAAAAATACTTGTTTTTGGTTAGACCTTGAGCTAATACACAATAGTGAATGGGCAAAAAATGATATGTATAACCTGATAGCTTTAAATGTCTTCAGATAAAACAAACCTCCACCCATTCTTTCAAAATCCATACATTTCTAGTTCTACGCAGTGAGTATACAGGCTCTTGCTGGCTTCCACCCCTGCCTCTGTGGTGTACCCAATGGCTATGGGCTGCGCTCTAAGTTACTGGCCTGTTTCTTCAGAAGGAAAATAGTCTAAATAGCACCTCTCACATACTGGTGCAATGTGAATTCAATGCACTTGTACATTTATCATGTGTTTAGCACAATGCCAGATATATACATAGCAAATGCCTTGAAACAATAATGCCATGTACTTCTGGGATTTGTACTTGAAAAAAATTAAGTGTAGCATACTAAGCTGTGTATTTTATGTGGGACTATTAATGAAGACTATACCAAATGGACCAGGAATTCCCTTCCCTGTACTTAAACTTAAGCTCTTCTGGTATTATAACAGGCTTGTCTTTGATAAATATATTTTTTCCTCATAATTACCATTTCAATCTTTCATCCCTCATTTTTGTAAGGTCTTTATTAGACTACTTCTATTTCCTCTAGTTCTCATGCTCTTGCAAAACATTTAACTTCCTGGCATCTTTTTTCTGGCAACAAGGTGCTGCTAGACAGGTGCTGCCCCTCTGCCTCACGCTGGGTCCCTCCCTGTACAGCCCTGCAGGCTTGCACTCTCCTCCAAAATCTATAAAGGGAATGGACGCAGCTCCATAGCACTCCTGGTTCACATCCTTGGATCATTGCAAGGGGTGATGAATTCTTAGTGATTTTTTCAAATGAATTATTGTTCACTGACCATTTAAAATACCCTAGTAATAAAATTCACATTCAGGTTCAAGCTCAAGGAAAAAATGAATACAAATTAGAAAAAAAAAATATACAGGAGCAATTACATTTGCTTACTATATACCTTTTGAGCGTGCATTTATTGCAATTTGCTTGAAATACCAACTTACAAGGTTTAGGAAATGCCCCTGTTAATTATCTACGTCTGGGCAAACAAGCTTCTACTTATGTGAGATAGCTAGGTATTACATTCCTGAGTGGAGAGAAAAATTATTTGACTAGAAATCACAAGCCTGTGGTGGAAGGGGCTGGGGTGATAGCTCCATGGCACAAGTGCCTGCCTGGCAAGTGCAAGGTCATGAGTTCAAATCCCAGTCCCGCAAAAAAAAAAAAAAAAAAAAAAATTACCAGCCTGCCAAGAGCAAGGTCATGAGTTTGAACCCTGGTCTCACCTAAAAAAACAAGCCTGTGGTGGATTTCAATGGCACTATAACTGGTGAAGAACCCCCAAAACTTAGCTATCAGTCCTCTTTGCCTACTTCCATGCCAGTTTCTAAACAGGAAAAGGCATTAACAAGATTTTCTTTCCAAAGATGTTTGTTTGTACTGTTTCTGGAAACCTATGTCAATGACAGTAAATGGCTTGTCCTTATCATCATGTTTACTATTTCAATAAACATTAATAAATTGACCTAGCATAAATTTCCAAAAGTTAAAATGACCAATAATCTTCCTTTTAAAGATTTTATTAACTATACTAAGATGGAAATGAACCTTTTCAAACTATAATCCTATCCCCACTGAATTCTTCCTGAAGTTGAAACTCACTACCCAAGTCTTTCATATATCACTCCAAAGCAAACTAAAGAAATTTCCAAGCTCTTCCCAAGAGGAGCTATGTTTAATCTTTTCAGTGCTTGTGAAGTGTCAACTAAAATCAGCAGGAACAGCAGTTACTGGCTACTTCCCTTTATGAGGATGGGAGGAAAGTGACAATGGTGGCAGTCATGGGAGTAGTGTCTTACTAGCAGTGACTCTTGAGAGCGTGTGACTTTAGTTAAACTCTACAACCTGTGTGAGCCAGTTATTTCAGCAGGGAATACTAATGTCATCAATTTCACACAGCTGTTCTGAGAATAGAATGAAAAAAATCAGTGAAGGCACCTCTGAGAAAAAGCTCCATTGAAACTCATAGTAACAGTTTTCTCTCCATGTTGGCCCACCAGTCTGCATTTTCACGTGCAAGTTTCCACAATATGTATGTATGATGTCACATGATTACAGGGTTATTTCAACCTAGGCAGTTAAAACACTAATTATGTATTTTTATTTGATTTCATAATTTCTATTTCTAGCTCTTTTTGTGATACTGGAGATTAAATGCAAATGCAAAGGTGAGCTACCAGTAAGTTACACCCCACCCCAGACCTTTTTATTTTTTGAGACAGAATCTTGAGAAGTTGCCCACACAGGATTCAAACTTGTAGTCCTCCTGCCTAGAAAAGCCTCAGTGTTAGAATTACAGGTATGTTATAGGGACTAGCTTACTTTCTTTTATAAAGAATTTTGATACTACACAATTTTTTTTTTTTTTTTTTTTAGTTCTTTTTTCTTTGTGGGACCAAGGTTCAAACTCACAACCTTGCACTTTCCAGGCAGGCACTTGTGCCATGGAGCTATCTCCCCAGCCCAAGACTATACACTTCTTAGCACTGGTTTTTTTTTTTTTTTTTAAAAACAGTATTTACTTGCACACCTTTTCCCTACTACATGAAGCAAAGCCTACATCTTAGGCATCTCTCCTAATAGCTTTCTATTAGAAGATTTAACAGTCACAACAAGGCTGTAATTCATATGCCTTGTTGCTGGGTCACCTCAACCACTGGCAGCACACAGCTTTTGATTAATTTTATTAGTAATTTTATTTAGCCATTAGGCAGCTTTTTAAAAAATTTTACTAGTAAAAAGAATGGTAAGGGTCATTAGATCTATATGTACCAGCAGTGGGACAAGCCGCCAGTTGGGATAGTCATGCACACACCACCAAGCTGGCAGAAGCACATCAGATTATATTTCTGTGGTGGCACATGCCTGTAGTCCAAGCACTTAGGAGGCTGAGGAAAGAGAACTGGTGTGAGTTCAGACCAGCCTGGGCTACAGAAAGTGAGCTCAAGGCCAGCCTGAACTTTATAGCAAGACCCTGTCTCAAAAAGACATACATACATATGTACATACATACATACATAAATTATAGTACTGGTCACACTATTTATTAGCTATATGTCCTTTTGGGCAAGTCATTCATCCTTTAGGAACTCCACTCTTATTTGTCAAATGAAATCAATGTGTGTTTAATTTCAGAGATACTTTAAGTGTGAAATTACAAGTATTCTGAAAACTTTAATTGTAACAGATATTAACATCTGCTGTGTTAAACAGTAATGCAAAGTATGTTTTCAAAGCTAGTCTCCTTCTACACTTGAAGAAAATGGTTGGGTCTTGAGCCTGGTCACCTTAATTCTCTGGCTAGTTTTAATTTCAAAGTACCTTTTAAAAGTCTCACACAAGGCTGGGCACTGACTACGCAGTAAAGCACTTGGCCTAGCATGCAGGCCTTGGCTTCGCATCTCCCATAGCATTACAATGCTGAAATGGTGTTACATTACCAAATGCACTAAAAGA
>PVJA010027161.1:0-28870 GCA_004027025.1 Myocastor coypus
TCTATATGTTTTTGTATTTGTTTGTTTACTTCAGCAGCTACTAATTCAGAGATTTGGGCTGCATGATTCCCATTTTCTTCTACGGTAGTGTCTCTTATATTTGTTCCTGGTGGGCTTGGGACCTGAGATTGCATTTTTCTCCTTGTCTGTATCATTTTGTATAGCAGTGACCTCTTGTGCAGTACTGCATGCCTGCAGGTTGGCTGGTTAGGGGGTCGGGGATGCTACATGCAGGTCAATTGGTCCTCTGGGGCTGCTCCAGTCACACCTGTGCTGGTTGGATTGGATGTTTCCGGCAGATCTAAGCAGGCGTCACTCACTAGGCAGGCCTGGCTGCTAGGTCGGCTGCGCTTCAGGCTGGTCAGGAGAGGTCTCACATTGCAGACCTGGCTGTTGAATCCTCCTGGAGCAATTTAGCCAGCATCTTTAATTCTTTTTCTTGTATGTAAAAAGAGGACAATTTTCTGGACTCTAAAAGATGTGATACAGATTGGGTTAAATACTATGTTCAAGGTGCCTAGCATTATTTCTGGAGCAATAATAATTTTTTTAAACAAAATTTTGGCTTATTTATAATGGGAAAGGAGAAATCATCTATGTTAATAATTAAGGAAATGGACAGGAAAAATAAGAGGTGTAAACAGCAGTCTGTGTAGGCTTAAAGGCAGGGGTATGATAAATACTGACTAAGAAGTAAGCAGATCTTTCTCAGAACAGGTGATATTTGATTTGTATTTAAATGGTCCCCTGATGTGTCAGTCTTGGGCAGAGCTTGTTGCCCCTCACTGTTGGCTGGTTTTCTCTGTTCCTCAGCGAGATTTCCCTCCCTCCTTGTTGCTCAGTGAGATTTCCCAGGCTGAAATAATTAACTAAAGATTATGCTCTCCAGGCTCTGATGAAGCACTTGTTCTATCCATAAAAATTAAAGGCTTATCCTCCAATATAATTGATCCCTTCACTTTCAAAGGCTCAAACAGTTTTGCCAGCTTAAAACAATAAAAAATTAAAAGAACAATTTTTCTTTACCTTTTAAATCTTGGCAACGTAACATAAGAAATTGAGGGACAGAACACTAAAGTTCCATTGGTTTCAACTCTCCACAATGTAATGTGCAATTTTTCTTGTTGAAATTTCAACAACACTTATTATTTAATCTGTTATTTATTCTGTTAAAGTACAGTCTTCCTTAAGAGCAAAAGGATTAATGGTTTCAAACTCCAGCACGTTGACCTTTATTCTACATTAAAATGCTTATTTTAAACCACTCTGCCTGGGCTCTCATAAGCCATTTGGTATTGAACATTGAAGACATCTAAAGTTTAACTCTCACTCTGGTCAAGAAATGAGATTACAGAAATATAAATAGACCTTTGTACTGTGCATGCACAAGTGCATGGAAGACGCTTTATGAAATTTGTGCAAGACCATGTGAGCCGAAATATGGTTGGATTAGGGCCTACTTCCTCTGTAAGACTTGACCCAGGCATATTGTGAACTGAAGCAGAGTGATTGATTATTTTCCTAACATAAATGCACATATTTTGTCCTGTAGCATGGAAGAAAGAGAAGAGAAAAACAAAAAATAAGTCAGTGAAGCATTAAAAATAGAGTTTATATGACCGAGTGTGGTGGCGCACGTCTGTAATTTCAGCACTTGGGAGGCTGAGGCAGGATGATCGATGTGAGTTTGAGACCAGCCTGGGCTACAAAAGTGAGCTGAAGGCCAGCCTGAACTGCATAGTGAGAACCTGCCTCAAAAAGACAAAAAAAAAAAAAAAAAAAAAAAAAAAAAAAACAGGGTTTATAGTTTTAATATGGGGAAAACAGCAGAAAAGGGGGAAAACATGAATTTATTGTCTATTACTATACATTAAGCATTGTACCCTAGTACATTAATGTGATTTTGTTTTCAAACACCCCTTTTGCTCAGACAGGACTGCTTTGCCTTCCCTGAACTCCCGCAACATGCCTTTATCATGGCATGGCTCCTTGTCACATTTCTTCATAGTTATGCACAAAATCTTGCCTCCATATTAGACTGGGAACTTCCTTTGAAAACAAATATAGCCATTACCTTAAACATCTTTCTTTCCCCTGGAAAACCAGGCCCATATTTAGCTACAAGTTTACTGTTGAATTTTGTGGAAATAACAGCCCTTCTGTCTCCGTTTAAAATCTCCAGCCCATCAATTTCTTCAGTAATGTAGTGTAAACAGTATCCATCACCTAGTTCCCTACCAAGGTCTCAGTGCCAGATGTGGACAGACATTCATCTCTCTAGCTTCCCCTGGGGATATTGACTTTTCTTTGAGTTTGAGGAGATTCCAGAGTCTCTAGATAGCCTAATGAGTTCCTTTTACTGCCATTTAAAATGTCTGCTAATTGTCACCAGCCCAAAAGATTAATATCTTATTTCCACATTTTCTCTGAGGCTTGGCCTCCATTTAATCTCCTTCTGTTGTTAAGAACAACATCTATACCTTTATATGATATCTTCCATGTGGATTGATAGCTTTATTGGCAGAAGTCTAATGGTGTAATGTCTGGAGATTTCTTCACCTCTAAACATGAGTGAAACAAACACAAATGCCAGGAAGCTTCTAGTATTGCATACATGGCACTCTCAGAAATAAAATTAAAGGAGCAGATCAAGAAACAGAAATCCTGAATGTGGATACCATATAGCATTAGAAGTACGATGGGCATAGTAAAGGAACAAAGTTTTGGAAACAACACCAGACTGAGAGCAGATGGTCTCAATGAAATGACATGACATGTAATATACCTTTAGAAATGGGGTTGTAGCTCAGTAACAAATGTGTGTATGTGGCATGTATTAGGCCCTGGGCTGAACATCCAGCTTAAAAAAATAAAGTCTCTCATAGAGTAGCCCACACCAGACGTTCCATGCATGAACCATGGTCTCTAATGTGTCATTCCACACATTTACAGGCAATATTTCACTTAAGTTGGCCCTCAGGTAGGTATCTGATTCAGCCTTACCCACAGTTACTTCACAGTTTAGTAGGAAGAGAGGAAAAAAGATGACATTTAATACAAAACACCGGTTTTAGAGGAAATCATAAAACTTAGAGGGAAACCAAAGGGAAGAAGGGCCTAAATTTGCCTACCTGGTTAATAAGGCTACAACTGCAGATGTCTCTGCATTTTTCTATAAGTAGATGTTCTTAAAATATGGTGACCTGAGAAAAGGCAGGTGGCAGTTAAATATATACGTATATGCTGCTTGCATGTACTACACTTGGAGCACAGTGAGCCGTTTAGTAGGAATGGAATATAATATGCTGATGGAGAAGAAAGTAAATAAGACTGAAGAGAGTGCAGAGAAACACATTTATTAAGCAGTGCCTTTCATCTTACAGTCTAAATACACTATATGTTAATATTAGGGTAAAATAAGAACACGTGTAGCAGAGTTCTGAATTGAACTCAAGTCACAGATATCAAAATCTGCTTCCCATCATTAGTAGCTCTAAAAAAAGGAACCAGTGATATAAAAGCATATTATCCATTTATTGATAAATGCAAACCATGCATTAGAAACAGGAAATTAAAAGTTGTATAGATTTAGACACTGAATTCCCACAGAAATTAAATTTCAAGTTAGAAAGTGACTCTTTAATACGATGATATAATTTAAATAGATCAGAGGGAACTTCAGGGCTCCTGATCTTAGTATGGAGGATATTAAGAATATAATTTTCTTGATTTTTATGAGAATGTAAGGATAACACAGACAATAGTGGCCTAAGTTCAGTCAAACTACCTTTTCTACTAAAGAAGCACTAGTGTAGGGAATACAGAAACAGATACACACAAAGACAGAGGTAGACAGGGAGAGAAAATAAAGAGGGAGATAAAGACCAGAAGACACAATTCTAAGGAAAAGCTGTTATGTGACTGAGAACAGACACACCCTAGCAGTCTCCTATATATCATTTGTTGTGCTAGATGATTAACATAAGAACATTTAGTTCTAATAAGATGGGAAGTGAAAGCTGATGGATTTCAACTCATTCTTATAAGATTAACCATATCAGAAACTCTAGAAAATCAGATTATACTTGAGGAGGGGGTTCTCAAAGCTGCTATAAATTTGAGTGCCACTGAGGAGATACCATGTTACTCATCATTGGGATCCATTCCTTGACTGTGCCAGAAATCCCACCATCTCATCTGATATTTCAGTTTTAGCATTTGTTCTGAGCTCCAATTTAGGTCTTTGAGTAAAGAATTCTGGAGCTATGACTGAGGTGTAGAAAGTGGCTAGTACAGAAAACAAAGCACAACAAAAACAAAAACAAAAAAGCCATACAAATGATTATTTGTAGCTCACATACTTTTGTGAGCATGATTTTACTGTGGTATCCTGGATATGTCCAGGAAACCTCCACAGAATGTGACTGCAACAAGCTTTGTTTCCTTTTTGCTATCCTGGTTCATTACAGAACATTTAGAGACACTGAACAATGCTCAAGTTCTAATGAAAATCTGGTTACTGAAAAGGCAAACCTTTTCTAATGGACACTAATGGTCTTGATAATCCAGAAAACAATAGCAAAATAGAAACTTATGGAGGAACCTTTCATTGTAGAAAGTTAAAAGGAAGGCAATTTTATAGTACCTGGGCAACAATCTAATTTGAAGATATTATAGGTTCCATCTCTTTTAGAAAGTAAGTTGAATTTGTGAGTCTCTGTGGTTCACTATCCATAACATATGCTCTTCTCCTCATTCCTCTTGTTTGTTCCATATGCTGCTCCCAACTCCCACTATTCTGGGAAGTTCTTCAAGTCACTCAGCCATATTATCATCACTTCCATAGGAAGCAACACAAAACATGAAGCTGGGAGAGAAATCGTGGGGTCTTACCATTTCCCAAGGTGTAAAAACCTGGACAAGTCCCTTAGTCTTGTGAGTATATTTCACAGCTTTGAGATATATGGCTTCCATGTCCCTCATAATTTAAAATGTGGATTATCCTATCATTCTTTAAGATTTAAGACCTGCATTCTCAAGTAAACCATTTCTGACTATTCTGTCCACTTCTATATTATGTTATTCCAATCCTCTTCCATATTATGTTATCCTAATTATGCATAAACCCAGGTAAGATTAAAGGCATTAGAAGTTTTGTCTTTCTCTAACATAGTATAAGACCCCTATTATGGTCTGGATGTAAAACGTCCTTCAAAAGTCCCATGTGTTCAGAATGGGGGTATCAGGGGAGAATAACATCATCATAGGAGTGCTAGTGGAGGATTTATTCAGTGGTGAGTTTTATAGCTGAATACACTGTTAAGAGGCAAGGCACAGTCTGAGCAAGTGGGATGACAGGATACATGTTTTGAGGGATTTCTCTCACCCTGAGTTCTTACTTTTCTCTCTGTTTCCTGGCAGCTATGAAGTCAACAGCTTTTCTTTGCCTCAGAGCCATATTAGCATGGACTCTCTAAAATCATGATCCAAAGTAAAACTTTCCTTCTTTAAGTTACATGTATTCAGCACTTTGTCTAACAATACGAATATGATTCACATACCCTTGAGGAGGTGGTTTTTCTTATTTAATCCCAACCCTTTCTTTTTCCTTGGCCCTATGTGCACAACCCAGTGATGAATTGAGATGAAGAAATATTTTAAAAATGGAATTGGAATAAATGTCCCCCACTAAGGGCTGGCCAAATAGCTCAACAGATTAAAACACCTGCAAGTAGACACAGGTGCTGGGGGTTTAACCCCCGGCCTGCCATAGCAGCCCTACCCCTGGGGTGCATCGGTGGGGTGCACTGGGAGGGCAATTGATACTGGGCATGGTGGTGCATGCCTGTAATGCCAGCTCTTAGGAGGCTATAAACATGGGGATCACTACGAGTCTGATCTAGTAGTGAGACCCTGAACACCCTTTAGACCCTTTCCTCAAAATACAAAAATAGATAAAGAAATAAGTAAATAAATCTTCCCCATTAAGAACGACCTATTTTGAGAGGACTGACTACAAACAGCTCCCTGAAGCATATATTTTCTCATTAGTCTGTTAGACTAATGAGAAAAGTCATTCCAAGTAGAAGGAATAGCATCAAGTCCAAGATAAATGAATCACACTAAGAAACAGTATACGATTATGAGAAAGAATATAGCCTTTGGAGCCAAACTGGCTTAGATCTGAAAAGCTTGGCTTCCAATCCTAGCTCTGCCATTTAACTTTAATCCTATTATGCCTCAGTATCCTTTTTCATAAAATGTTAGGCCTATAAGTATTATGTACCTCAGTGGGTTTTTAGCATTAAATGAATTAATAAAAGTAAAATGGCTGGAGCAGGACCTCAAAATTGTAAATGTTCTGTAAAGGTAAGCCATTATCTGGTTGCCCTTTTGTCCTGAACTTATTCAATATGTTCACTTTTCATAATCAATTTTACCATGGAGAAAAGGCAGAACTTGCATGCTGCCAGATATGGTAAGGTAATGAGGACCTACCATGTTATTTGTGCAAAGCTGATATTCCACTGGATGGTGCTCAGCAGTAGTATTCATTTATTTCTCATCACAACTCATAGAGACACACAAAAGCAGATTTCCATGACAGCTTCATAAAATGCAAGAATGATGGAGAAACTGTTTAAAGTGAGGGAAAGTATTTTGAGGAGAATTAATGCCAATGTGTCTTAAACAAACCTGTGAGTCTCAGTTTCCAGTGGATAGAACAGATACCATCACCCTCCTCACAGAGGTGTCAGGAAGATTCTATAAAGGTTAGTGGGACAGACCTC
Organism: Myocastor coypus; assembly: GCA_004027025.1. NCBI lineage: Eukaryota > Metazoa > Chordata > Mammalia > Rodentia > Myocastoridae > Myocastor > Myocastor coypus. The sequence goes on from PVJA010027161.1 coordinate 6,792, forward strand.
CAGGTAAAGGTTTGACTTGTGATAAATTCTAACTAAATGTTCAATGTCGTTATGGGGTGTTACTAATGCAGCTCCCCATGGTTGTTGACAAGCCTTGCTTACTCCTCTGCTCTGCTCTAGAGCCACAGTGGGGATGTCTGTGACAGCTGCATCCCTCAGCATGCAGGCAGGGCTTCCTAGAAACATGCTGTACCTAATGCCAGGAGGTAGTCCTGTCAGAACTGTTTGGGGTTATTCATCCCACCTTCTGGGCTTCTGACAGGATTTTTTGATAAAATAAGTCTATTTTAAGTGACTGTAATGAAATACTAACAAGTTTCTGAAGGGTTTTTAAGAAGTTTCAGATCAAAGGCACTGGGAAAGCAGACTTGGTGCATTAAATATTTAGTGCTAATTCATTCGCTTGAGAGCTTAAGCATTTTGACATTGCAAGAGGGAGAAAGCACATTTTAGCTAGGAACATATTCAAGCTAAAGACACAGGTGACAGGCCCCGGCATCAAGAGGTATATCTTCTCACTGGAATGTTGGAGGGTGTGACCTTGAAGGCCATCTATTTAAGGATTTAGGATCTGGGAGAATTATTCATGATCTACAGTGTTTAGAAATAGACCCTCATTTGGTCCTGGCAGCAGGAGTCTGCCTTCCTGGCTGCTACCCTTGGTCTTAGTACCTGTCATTGTATATACTGCCATTGGGAGCCCAATAAGTACTTGACATGTGAAATGTGCTTCGTGGCCCAACTGAGAAACACTGACCTTGAGCCTGCACCTCCACTCAGAAGCTCGGCAGGTGAGGCTCAGTGAGAAAGATAGTTGTGGGAGTGAACACTGCAAATTAGTAGTAGGGTTATGACTGCTGTTGTATATGAGGTGATCAAAAAATACCACAACAAGGGTCAGGGTGATAATTCAGCAGCATAAGTGACTTCCTGGAAAGTGCAAGGTGATATGTTCAATCCCTGGCCAAAGGAAAGAAAAAAAAAAACATGTGAACTAAAAGGCCTATAAGTTTATAGCATGAAAAGAAAGAAGGAAAGAAGGAAAGAAAGAAAGAAAGAAAGGAAGGAAGGAAGGAAGAAAGAAAGAAAGAAAGAAAGAAAGAAGAAAGATAAAGAAACAAAGAAAAAGTCCATGGCTGCCTAAATTTGTAACAAATCTAATTATAGTAAAAGATACATTGGCAACAATGATGGGATAACAAAAAAAAATTTGTAGCAAGGGTATTTTGAGTATTTAGATGTTCATATGCTAATGCATATTTTACCATAATACAACTTTTACTTTAAATATATTTAATTTAAATATTTTAAAACCCTATACTTGAATCACACTTTCTTGACCAAATATTTAAGACATTTTTTTGTTTCATTTTATGTATTTGGCACAAGGTCTCTCTACCCAGCTTGAACTCATAGTGATTCTCCTGTTTTCAGCCTCCCCAGTGCTGGGATTACAGACATGCACCACCATACCTGGTCTCTGTGGCTGGCTCAGCAAGATCCAGGGACAGGGCTGGCACTGCATATGATGCTGGGGATGGAGCCCAGCCCCTGTGTTTAGTCTGCTGAGCTATCTCACCAGCCCATAAGGTATGTATTGTTCAATAAAACTATGATATTTGTATATCTCCCTCACTCATAGGATCAGGCACTGTGAGACTTCTAGGAAATAATGACATATGTGTGTTCAAAGAGAGGAGGAGGGTCCTGAGGGAGACTTGAGTTTCTTTCACCATAATATTTTCTTCTAAATTTAAACATTTAGTGCATTTTTTGTTTTGCTTTATTTCTTGAGATCCGATCTTTCTGTGTAATTGAGGTTGGCCTTGAACTCACTGGCTAGCCCAGGCTGGGCCTTGAGATTACACCAATCCTCTTGCCTCAGCCTCCTGAGAGGTAAAATTAGAGTATACAATGTATATACCACCACATCCAGGTTTTACATTTTTAAAAATTACACTTGGAAAAAAAATTACACTTGGTATTAATCAGTTTTCTTTTTCTGGGACAAAATATTTATGTGTACAACATGAAAGAGAAAAAGGCTTATTTTGGTTCACAGTTTGAAAGACTTCAGTCCATGACTAAATGACTCCATGGCAGAATGGCATGGTCGGGGAAAGCTGCTCCCTTCCTGGCAGACGGGAAGCGCAGTGTAGTGGAAGAGCTAGAGACAGCAGACAATGCTTGCTGGGACTAGGAGAGAACTTTCACAGCCCTTTCCCCAGCAACCCACTTCCTTGAACTGGGTTTTCATTCCTAATAGCCCATTCAGATAGGCACACACCCAGAGGATGATCCACTGACAAAGTGGGTCTGATCACCCGTCTAGGTTTCACTTCTTAAAAGTGCTTCATGCAGTATATGTGCCGCCTTAAGCCTCGATACAACCATCTTTGCTGTGCATTTTGTATTTAAATCATGAGACACCATAAGCTACTGCCCCACAGGGTAAAGATTTTTCCAGATATTATGTTATTCCTTCAATAATTAATGTCCACCATAGATGTGGACATAAGGAAAAGGATTTATTTACAATAGGGTATAATGTAAAGGGTCTTTGAACATAACTGATAATAGCCACATCTGAGAATCTATTGAAAGCTAAGAATTCTCTCCCAGAAAAATTCAGGCATAAAAGTGAGAATTTAATGCTGGATAATTGAAGCATCTTTTAAAACATATTGCTGAAGAGGAGGTGGTAAGACCTTATTTTAAGTACATAGTAGATCCAGTCAATCCAGTACCTATAAATTTGAGTTTCTTGAGCACATTTTTAGAAGGGTGTAACAATGTACACATCATGGTGTTCGGTGTTAAACAGGCTAGGGTTACATCAGTACTCAGTAACTATGTAATATTGAGGAATTACTTAATCATTTAAATCTCAGATTCTAAATTTTAATGTAGGATAGCATTACCTTATGGAGCTATTGAGAGTTTAAACAGGATAATGTAAGAAAATTACTTCAGGCACCTGGCATTCCTTTAATAGAGACAAAATTCCTATTCACATTTTCTTCACCTCTCTCTGCTTCCAGAAGAATCCTAATGGGTTCCTCTAGCATCTGCCAATCACTGTGGCTTTCTACCTTAAAACTCAACTTTAAATTCCAGGAGAACAGAGAGCATGACTCTTTTGCTTACAATTGCTTCCTCTGAGTATAGTAACTGCCACATGATATATGTTCAGTATATATTGAGTGAATGATTCAAAAGATAAAATGAATGAACTGCTAGATATACAACAAATTACAGTGAGGGACTAGAGGGAGAGAAGATCACACTAACTCAGGAAATTTCCCATAATTCTTTCAGCCAGTAATAATTCAGGTCCTAGAAAAACATAACGATTTAGAAACCAAGGAGTCTGGGAAGAATCTAGAAGAAGATTTTTATTTAGGTTGTTTTATTATTTCATTTCCCTCTAACAAGCCACACAATTTATTTTTTACTACTTGGCAGGTTGAGGAGATGTACTTGCCTCAAAGCCAAGCCAACTATGCAGAAACCTAGGATTAAGTTCCCAAGTAAGACATTAGGAACAGGCAAAACTTACTCCCTTTTCACTCAGCCCTGATTACAATAAATTGCTGTATGCTCCTGATAGATGAGTTGTGCCCCACTTCTGAGCCACTTGTGACAGAACACTGAGGACACAAGAAGTCTTAACATCCTTCCAGGAGGGTATCTTCTTATCTTGAACTAGGAATCACACCTGAAGTGATCCCAGGATTTTTCATACCAATGAAAGATACAAAAAAAACTCACTATAAAGTTGTTTTTGAGCTACAAGATTAACCTCAGCCTAAATGTGGCAAGCCTCACCTCAGACCCTTACCATCTCTTCTCCCATGATTCCTCAACCCAGAAAGTAGTAATAGGCAGAAAGGAGAAGCAGCGCGAGGTCATAATCTACAGACTTAGCTACTGTAGAAACACACACACACACACACACACACACACACATATATATGCGTGTGCACGTGCACACATACATGTGCACGTGTGCCAGATATTTCTGGATGCTAAACATCCTAGCTGAACTTCATACAGTCCCCCATGATCTCCTTTTCCACAACTTCCATGCCTTTATTATTCACCAATTCAAACAAGGCAGAAATTTAGCAGAAGTGCTTGATCTTACAGTTTTCTCAACTGCAGCATTCAATTAATCACAGCTTCTGTAAATTTAACTTCCATGTATTTCTTATGTTTTTCAAGTCTTCTATCTTTATTATAAAAGTGCCTAGTTGTTAGAGAGCTACTAATAATGCTCTTGGGCCTCTAGTCTACCCTCCACATAGTTACCCAAGCACACTAAATGTAAAGTATGTATGACCTTGTTATTACCTTGCTTCACCCCCTACATTGACAACTCTGCCACAATCAGAAGAGAAAACTCAACTAAACAAAAGCTATACCTTGCCTTTATTTTAGCTTTTCTGTGGGTTCTTTACTTTATACCTTGAAACCCTATTAATAACTTCATCTCTGATTCCATACAAAAAACATGTTGTGTGAGCTGGCCCGGGCTGGAATAGACTGTTGTGGCAGCAAGGACTTCTCAATGCTTGAAAAGGGGAGGAATGGGAGTGTTCTGGGATGTTGATCTCAGGTAACTACTGTCTGCGATGGTGTGGAAAAGCACTGCTCTTGGACAAGGGACTTGTTATGTGTTATGTGGGAGGAAATTCTTTCCTGAAGAGCCTTCTGAGGTTTTAGAATAAAACCTCAGGGATAATAACACCCCTTCCTCCTCCCATTTATTTCTAATGCAGATTTGTGTGAGGAAGTTCTCTGCCCAGGAAAGCTGACTTTTCTCTAAGATGAGCCTGACCCACAGCTAGCCCAAGTGAGAAGCTGTACATGTCACTTGTTCCTCTGATCAGTGTGATCATGGTAGACATTCCAGGTGCATAATTCTGTCCACCTAAAATAAATCAACAGGAGCCAAGTTCATCAAATGTAGTTGTCTACCTTGCTTAATGTAATTAGGTAAATACCAAATCTTACTTTCTTCCATTGAAAGCATAGCTTTTCAGCGATTCCTAAGTGACAAGAAAAAAAAAAAAAAAAAAAAAAAAAAGACTTAAGAGGACTCAATTCTTTGCAATTTAATGGATCTTTACAAATTCAAAATGCTGGTAAGTTATACATAGCAAAGGAGACCTAAATGAATACCAGGCAATATGACAGCTGCTTTATGGACATTATCTCTTTTTGATCCCAAGCATTTGCAATAAATTAATAAGGCTCAGATTTTAAATCCAAACTTCAGCATGAACTATCTATGTAATTTTACACAAGCTATTCAATCTCTCTATATATCAAGATCCTATTTTTTAAAAGTTTACCCATTGAAAGCTTTAGATAGCAAAAGTCCTGACTATAGCTCACGAATCTCCTAACAAGTTCTCAAACTTTCTTCCATTGAACAGATAACAGCGTTTCTTCACATACAGGCAGCCAATTCCTTTCTTGCCTTCTGACAGATTTTTTTTTTTTTTTTTTTTTGAGCCAAGCAAGTGAGCTACAGTATCCAAGGTAGTTGGAGAACACCTAATTACCAGTCAGTTGGGCCTATAGCCCTTTCTATCTGGAAGTAACTATACAAAGACAGAGAGATTTCCATATCCTCAGCACCCTATAAAAATTTGTGAGGATTTATGCCTTTCAGAGGGAACTGAGGCAGAAGGGGATGGCCAAACAGTTGGACAAGTGGCATGATCTATAAATCAGAGATCCAGGACATATGCACAGATAAGCAGTTTCCAGTCCCTGCACCTAGGATCAATCAAAATGTACCATTTTCAATTCTTCTGGTACAAAATAAAGGAGATTTTTATTTTTTAAATAGGATGGATTATACCAACCATTAGCCTGAAGAGTGGAAGATAAAGGAGACCTTCACCATTATCCTTTTGGCCACTATATACTAAGAAAGAAAGCTTTCTAATTAATCTTCTCTCTCTGTGGAGTATACTAACTTCCTAAGTTCAGTTTGCCTATAGTCACTCAGCAGAGGATACTTTGATTTCTAACTTGAATAATAAACATAAAGGCTGTCCCGATAGCTTAGTGGACTAAAGCACCTGCTTAGACAGATGTAGGGACCAGAGTTCATTCTCCAGTGTGACATCAGGCTCTGCCCATGGGGTGCGCTCAGATGGCGATCCAGAATGGGTACTCTGGCATGCACCTGTAATCCCAGTGCTGGGGAGGCTGAAAACAGGAGAATCACCATGAGTCCAATCTGTGTAGTGAGCCCCTGTAGAACCTGTACTAGACACATAAAAATAATAGTAAACATAAAACTTCACTAAGAAAAAAAAAATCAGATCCTATTTTTCATAAATGATCAAAATAATAGAGTAGGCCCCAAAAGATTGTTATGTATGAGCACTAGAAATGATAATATAAGGGCTGGGAAGACAGTTCAGTAGAATAAGTGCTTGCCTGGAAAGCACAAGGTCCTGAGTTCAATCCCCAGTGCCACAAAAAAATTTAAAAAATGATAATATATGCCAAGAACTTAGTGCATGTAGGCAGTAAATGTTACTTTAAATTTATAAGACTCTGGACAAAGGCTCTGAAATGTAAGGGGTAATTTTTCTCAAAGTGTGGATGAAGGAGCAGACTTAATGAATGAAAAATTTTCTTAATTTGGTAGTGAATTACTGGTGAAGCTAATATTTGAATGCTGATTAGCCTGACTCTTAAGTCTCTGTTTTGAGAGTAGCATGATGATTATTACTATTTTGGCTCTTTCATCATGATCATTATTAATAATACAATTTCTCTAAGGGCTTAAAAGGGGAAAGATGTAATGCAGGTCATATAATGTATAGCATTATTTTAGAATATTCATCCTATAAGTCCAATGCAAACATTGTGTGTGAGATCTATGCATGCACTAGAGACCCAAAGAATCCAAGTGAGGGTCTGGACCCCATGGCAATGTGCTACACAAGCCCTGCTGAAGACCTAGAGTACATGAAAATGTTCTCCACAATCCAAGTGGAGGCCTAGAGCCCATGACAATGTTTCATGCAAGTCTGTACCAAGTATCTGCTCTGGGAAGGCCCAAATGTGAGGGATGGTTTAGAAAGTCTGTGCCAGCAGGATGAAGATATGTGTCACCAGGTTGAGGGACCTGCATTAGAGCCAGGAGGTGACAATGTAAAGACCAGAGCTCCCACCAAAGATCCACAGCCATCATCAACAACAGTGAACACCGAAGCTTCTCAGAAAGATGAAAACAGCTGAGTTCACATCAAGAGAACCAGCTCGATAAGCTTCTCCAGGAGAATCAACAGCAGACCATCTTTCCCTCCAGTTCTGCTTTTATGTTGTTTGCAACAATTCTCAGGTGGGTCTTACACACCCAGACCATTAGCTAATCTACCACAAATACGAATAATGATGTTAATAACAGCAGCACTTTTGAACTTTTGAGAAAGAGACAGATGACTACAGAATTGTCAGTGATAGGCCTGGAAATGACGACACGTAATCTTAGTGATATTGTCTTATTCAAATTGGAGACATCACTGTTTCAGCCTTGACAGGCTATACTCAGATTGCATGGAGAAACCTTACCAGATCTGAGAAGAAACAAACAGAAATATTATTTTGATGTAGAACATGGATGAGCATAAGCCCTATTAAGATAGAATATAAAAAATAAAGACAGGTAGAAAACAGATAAGGGAAATCATATTTTTTGGGATAATACTTGTCTTAAATACTTTCTCTTTGTTGAGATACAATATCCAACTTCTATGACTTTAAGGAAGAAACATTTATTTTGGATTAAGGTTGTAAAGCTTTTGGTCTATTGTCCATTGGTTTCAAGGCAGGGCAACATAGCAGAGGAGGAAGAAGGAGCAGAGAACAATCAAGGGAGGAGAGAGGGAGACAGATGCTTAGGCCACACACCTGGTGACCCAAGGCATCCAACCCTCCAATGTTACGCTTAGCTAATACACTAATGGATGTATACACTGATGAGGCTCATGCTTCTAATCCAATGACCTGCCAGAAGTTTCACCTTTGCACACATGAGGCTTCAGAGGACATAAAAAAAAAAAAAAAAAAAATGAACTGCTGAAGCACTTTTATGAGACTGAGGACCTTCAGATATGAAGCACTTTTAATAAAACCGTAGCTTTGGGACACAAAAGTTACTCAGATCTTTTCCTTTTCCAGTATACTTCCTCCAAAAATAGTTCCTAAGGGTGTTATAGTGCAATAAATCTGTAAATTGAGAGTCTGCGCTTTTCACCTGTAAACAAACCATCTTCACTCTTTACCTGTTGAAACAGGGGAAGAGGGCATTGCCTTTGACTTGGAAATTGAGCCTTCACTTTCGGGAGATTCACAAATTCCATAAACATCTACTTCTATCTTGTAGAAAACACACTATGTGAATTATTCTGCTATAAACATGTCATACATATATCACTACAGTGAAATACATGTTTATAGCAGCATAGCAGTATGAGGTATTGAAATTTTGAGGAACTAAAGCAAGGACATGTATGGTTGGGTCGAACAGAATTTCTATTTTTAATTTATAGGTGAATCTCCATACTGATTTCCATAGCAGTTGTACTATTTTATACTCCCAACAATAATGTAGAAAGATCCCTTTTTTTTCTATAATGTTGCCATCATCTGTTGTTTTTTGTGTTTTTGATGATACTGATTTTGATTGGGATAAGATGGAACCTCAGAGTCACTTTGATTTCTATTTCCCTCACATCTAAAGTTGATAAAAAGTTTTCTTGCACTTTTTGGCTATTTGTGCTTCTTACTTTGAAGACTGTGCATTCAGTTCTTTTATCGTTTTTTTGATTGAGCCATCATTGGGAAGGGATTAATCCACATAAAAATGGATAAAGAATATATGATATATGCATGGATATTCAGCTATAAAGAAGAATAAAATCATGTCATATGAAGGAAAATGGATGAGATCAAGACCATAAAATTCAAATAAGGTAGACATAGAAAGTTGGATGCTACCTGGATTCTATTATATGAAAAACTTAAAATATGACTAAGTAAAAGAGTAAATTGAAGGAGAAATAATAGGAAATAATAAGGCACACTTCTGGAGATGTGGATAAGAGAAGGAACAAGGGGGAAGAGAAAGAGATTAAAGAGATTAACAATGACCAAGTTATGTTATATATAATTCTACAAAACAAAGGCAACAATTATGCATGGCAGCCATATACCAATTAAAAAATTATAAAAAAAAAGAAAGTGTACTGTTAAGGGGGCAGCTTCAAACCAATGTAAATAGTTTGTATTTAACATAGCCTACAAGAAGGATAAACTAGATAGATAGCAGAAATACAGATTCAAGACCACCCATCTTAAATGCATTTCAAATGCATCCTATTCTATGTAAAAAAAAAAAAAAAAAAAAAAAAAGCAACAAAAATCAATCTGGAGGCCCACACTGTATTCACTTTGAGTGTATACACTTTATGATTTTCAATTTTGCCCAAAATCCTATTTATGCCTATCACTGTGTCTTGAAAATTTTGTTTGTTTTTATTTTAAGAATATAAAAACAGTAAAAAAAAAAAGAAGGAAAATACATTAGAAATGATACAGAATTTCAATAAAAATGATAGAAATTCAACAATGTTTATTATATTACACACTGTTTTCTTCAAATTAGTTATTTAAAATAATAAATAAAAGCCCAAGAGATCAGTCCACAGCTAAAATATTGAAAAGAAGGGCCTGTGGATATAGTCATATGCGGCTGCCTGGCAAGTATAAGGTCCTGATTTCTATTTCCGGTTTTAAAAAAAGTAAATAAATAAAAACATGAAAATAAGTGAATAAGGAGAAAAAAGCAAAAGAAAGAGAAAAAAAATAAGCATTAACTGCTCCTTTCAATAAGCCATCAGAAATCAGCAGTACAATTGTACAAGCTAGCCTATGCTTATACACATCTATTTTCCCCATGTTTTTCTCCTTTACTTCATGTCAGTTGTTCCTCCCTTTTGAACAGTTCCTTTCCCTTGCACAGTTTCCATTGGAATTTCCAGATCCTATTTGCTCTTTCAGGTTCTTACACTAAGGAGACAACGCAATGCTTACAGATGTGTGTCTGATTTATTTCACGTATGCGTATGCTTTCTAGTTGCACCCATCTACCTATAAAAGTTTTGAATTTATCTTTTTTATAGATGAATAATATTCAATTGCATAAAATACCACATCTTTTTTATACATTTCGCTGATGGGCATTTGGGTTATTTCCTAGATTTAGCTGTGACAAATAGCTCTGGTATAAGAATGGGTACACATATATTGCTGTGTGATGTCATCAGTTTTTCTGGGAATAGATGGGTTCAATAGGTCCTTAGAAAGGTCCTTTTATATATTTTTTTAATTTTTGGCTCTCCATGCCGATTTCCATAGTGGTTATACCAGTCTAAACTCTCATCACCAGTGGAGAAGGATTCCTTTTTCCCCACAGCTCCTTCAGCATTTGGGGGCCTGGTGTTTTTAATTCTCTGTATATTCCAGATGAAGTCCTTTGTCTCAGTGACAGTCAGGTAAAAATTTTCCCAATTGGTGGGTTTTCCTTATATTCTGATAGTGATTTTTTTTGCCACAGAGATCTTTTAAAAAGATGAAAGTACAGTTGTTGATTCTTTGGAGTATTTCTCAGGCAGTTTGCTTTTGTACGTGAACTCGTTGCCTACTTCTATGTTTTCAGAATTTCTACCTACTTTCTCTTTTAGTAGTTTTCATATTCCTGTTTCAATATTTAAATATTTAACCCATTTTGACATGGGTTTAGGGCATGGTGACAGAGATGGGTTTAATTTTGGCCTTCAGCATGGAGAAAGCCAGATTGCCCAGCACCACCTCCTAAAAAGACTATCTTCCTTCCAGTGAACGTGTTTGGCCCCTTTGTCAAGGATAAGTTGCTGAGTGTTTTTGTAGTTCTATCTTCATTTTCTAATCTCTGATTGATCCTCAGGCCTGATTTTTTTGGCTAATACCATGTTGTTTTTTTCAAAGTAGCTTTATAATATAATTTCAAGTCAGAAATTATGATGCTTTCTGGCTTTTCTTTATTCCCCAGGATTGCTTTTGCTATTATATGTTACTTTTCATTCAAACTGAATGTTATGAATATTTTCGGTGGTTCTGTGCTAATCATAGTTTAATTGGTTTTATATTGAATCCCAAAATAACAATTTTAGGAATATGGCCATTTTCACAATGTTGGTTCTTCCACAAGCAAGGACTATCTTTCCATTTTTCTGAAATCTTTTTTTATTTTTTCACAGTACTATAATTTGCAATGTAAAGATCTTTTACTTCCTTTGATAGACTGACTCCTAAATATTTCATTTCAGAGATTTTATTGCAAAAAATGCGTTTTTCTAATTTCTTTCTTTGTGTATTTGTTCTTTGTGCATAGAAATGCCATTGATTTTTGGCTGTTGACTTAGTATCCAGCTGTAATTCTGAAATTGGTTATTAGATCTACAAGCCTGTTGTGGAGTTTTTGTGGTCTTCTATGTAGAGTGACATAACATCTGCAAATAATGATAATTTTATTTCTTCTTTTCTAATTTTTATTCCTTTTATTTGTCTTTCTTGCCTAACTGATCTGGCTAATGTTTCCAGAACGATATGGAATAGAAATTGTGACAATGGACATCCTTGTTTTGTTCCTGATTTTAAAATGAAGGCTTTCAATTTTTGCCCAATTAGTATGATGTTGGTTGTTGGTTTGCTATAAATAGCTTCTATCAAGTTGAGATATAGATCATATATTCTGATTTTCTGTAGGGTTTTTAATTGTAAATGAGTATTGGACTTTGTAAAAATCTTATTCTACATCTACTGACATGATCACGTGATTTTTGTGTTTGGCTTTGTTGATACGGTGTTTTATATTTATTGATTTATGTGCATTGAACCCTCACTGCATTTTCTGGGATGAATACCACTTGGTCACGGTATATACATTTCTTGATGATTTGCTGCATTAATATAATATTTGCTAATATTATATTGAGGATTTTTGCATGTATATTCATTAGGGAGATTGGCCTGTAGTCCTCTCTCTCTCTCTCTCTCTCTCTCTCTCTCTCTCTCTCTCTCTCTCTCTGTCTCTCTCTGTCTCTCTCTGTCTCTCAGTTGTTTCTTTCTTTGGTTTGGGGATCAGGATAATACTTGCCTCCAGGAATTAATTTGGGTGAATTGCTTTCCTTTCAATTTCATCATACGATTTAAGAATTATTGTTCAATGTTCTGTAAATATTATAGTATTGAGCTGTGTATTCATCAGGAGCAGGGCTTTTGATTGATGGTAAGATTTAATCATATTTATTATTTCACTGACTGATACTGGATTATTCAGAAATTTTATACCTTTTTGATTCTGCTTTGGTAACTCATATACATTCAGAAATCTGCCCATTTCTTCTGGTTTTCCATCCTATGAGAGTGAAAATTTTTGTCAAAGGTATTATCTTCTGAATTTCTATAGGATCTATAGTGGTTTGCATGCTTTACATTCCTTATTGCATATTTTTTTTTCCTTTTTGTGATGAGGTGGCTAGGGGTTTATTGATTTTATTTATCATTTTAAAGAACCAATTCTTCAATTCATTATTTCTTTGTAGTGTTTACTTAGTCTCAATTTCATTAATTTTTGCCTTGATCTTTATTTTCCACCTTTTAGGACTTCGAGCTTGACTTGTTCTTCTCCTAGAAGCTTCAGATGCAGCATCAGCTTGTTTATTTTGGACTTGCTCTGCTTTCCTGATGAGAGAATTCACTGTTACAAACTTTCCTTTCAGGACTGCTCTTATTGTATCTCACAGATTCTTGTGAGTTGTATCTACATTTTTGTTTGATTGCAAATATTGTTTAGTTTCCTCTATGAACCACTGGCTGTTGAGTAGGGTGTTTATGAATTTTTCATTTCTTTTTCCAATAATTTCCAGTTTCACTGCACTGTGGCCAAATACTATATGTGATACAATTTAAATTCCTTTGCATTTGCTTAAGCATATTCTATGTGCTAGTATATGGTCCATTTTGAAACATTTTGTATTCAGCTGAGAAGAATGTGTATTCTGATGTTTTTAAGCGGAACACTCTGTGCAGATCTACTAAATACAATTCTTCACAAGAAAGATTTGGTTTAGATTTGTTATTTCTTTGCGGTGTTTTTTCCCTAGTTGACCTACCTCTCTGTGAAAATTGAGTGTTGATGTCCTCCATTACACTGGTGTTACTGTTCTTTGGATTTATATATTTGTCTTACACTGGGTGCATAAATATTTATGATAGTTATTTCATCCCTTTTTTTCAGTTTTCCCCTAACAAGGATATAGTGACCTTTAATCTGTTTTGATCATTTTTGGTTTGAAGTCCACATTGTCAAATACCAGAATAGCTATCCATGTTTTTTCTGGGTTCCTGTGGCATGGAGCAATGTTTCCCATTCTTTCACTTTCAGTCTACGAATTTCTGTTTGAGTTAAATGTGTTTCTCCTATACAGAACATTGCCAGATTTTATTTCTTTTTTCCACTCAGCCAGTCTGCTTCATTTCATTTGTCAGTTGAGGCCATTTAAATTGATGGCCATAACTGATCCGTATTAGCTTATCATGTTATTTTCCTGCTGAAGGTTATCTACATTTCCTCTCTGTCTAATTACATGCTTTACTTGAGGGTTCTTTTCTCTTGTTTTTGTACTTGTGGTCATTTTTTGTCTTTCTAAAATATTTGTCAGTACTCTTTTAGGGTTGGTTTGGTAGCCATAAATTTCTTAGGTTGTTCTTTATCATAGAATTATCTTATCTCTCCATTAAATTTGATACAGAGTTTCACAGTGTACATCAATCTGAGTTGAAAGTTCCTTTCTTTCAGGACCTGAAATAATTGACCCCATGTTTTTGTTCATTTGATGGTTTGTGTTAAGAAATCTGCCATTATTCTGATGGGTTTTCCACTATGTATGACACATTTCTTTCCTTTAAGAGCTTTTAATATTCTTTTTCTTTTCTGAGTTTTGGTATCTTAATTATTATGTGTCTGAGTGCAGATTTGTTTTGGTTATGTCTAACTGAAGTTCTATATTTATCACTTATTTGCATGTCACATTCTTTTCTCATGCTTGAGGAAATTTCTGCTCCTACTTCTGCAAATAATCTTTTTATGTCATTTGTGTTGACTCCTGTTGTTTCTTTGACATCTATGAAACTTCTACTGTTTTCCGGGGCATGATCTTACACTGATTGAATCTGTATTTCCTTGTTCCTTGTTAGTTTTAAGAGATTTTTTCCTTGTATGATCACTAGTTGCAATGCTGTATTCAAGGTCTAAAAGCCTATCTTCAGTTTAGTTCATGTGGTTTTTCCATTTTTCATTGAAAGTTTCAATTATTCAGATATGTGTTTGAGTCTGTTTCATGCATTCTAATTTTGTCCTGTATTGTTCATTCAGTGTTTCCACAATTTTTATATTTTCCTCTTTTATCTACATCTTCTCTAGGGCACTGAATTGTTCTTTCAGGATTATTGTCCTGTTGTGTTATACCTGAGAGATTTTTTTGTGATCTGATTCTTTTATAGCTTGATCAAATTGTTTCTTTACCTCAGTTGTTATCATCTCATAAATCTCAGGTGTGTGACTTATAAATTATTTTATGTTTTTGTCTTCTGGGCTTGTTCTGGGTAGGACTGAAGCCTGAGATTACTCTTTTTTTCCTTCATTTTGACATTTCTGAAGCTCTCAAAGTTTGTCAGGGGTTAGGACTGCTGTCCAGACTTACTATGGCTTCTGCAGTGCTGTGAGGAGGGAAGATGCAGCTCAGTAAAGCTCCTGCAATGGTTGGTGGATCTGGTTACAGTGTGGCAAGGCTCCTTCGAAGGTCTAGGAGCACAACAGAGCTCACCAAGGTCTCTAAAGCCATCCATGGTTCAATGAGTTTTCTGTGATTCAGGGGCAGTACATGGAAAATTAATTTTATGTAAAACAAATCTGTGAATCTATAATCTACAATGTGGTGGGAAAAGGAGTGAATTGAGGTTCCTTATCTTTGGTCTGGGGCACCTGCTTGATCCCATATGGTGACACTTTGACATGGGAGGCACCAGTACTAAAAAGGACCAAAACAGACACACACACACACACACACACACACACATCTAACACTTTTCCTGAGACTCTCTTGAGATAATCAAGACAGTACAGAAGGAGCTTTTTATAAATGCAGAAGTTACTAGACAAAAGCTAGGGTGGACCCAAGGAAATGGCATTTAGCTTAATATGTTCAGCAATTCAGAGATAACTGAGGTGGAACAGGTCTCCAGAAAGCAGATGTAAATAGAATTCTAAAGCAAAACCCTAGAACCCCAGAGCAATAACTAACTCCAATATGTCCTAGTCCTAGCTCTTCTTTGCTTTTACCTGCATCTGCTACTTCGTTCCCCAGATTTGCATCTGTAGACTGTAACAGATAATTATCAATTGAGAAATTGTTATGGCCTTGCTTTATGGAACAGAAGTAGGGGAAGAACCTATGAAGATGAAATCAGATGCACCAACTAGGCTAGTGACAGGAAGCCCAGAGAAGTAAGGATGCAATCACAGTCACAAAGATGGAGGCAGGACAGGAAAGAAGAAAGACAAATTCTTAGAAACAGTGGATCCTTACCTTCCAGACACAAAAGGATAAATACCTGCACACTAGTGAATGTTTCCAAGATCCCCTGATATGGAGATATATCATGAAGACAGATAGTCAGTGAAAGGATTTAGAAAGCAAACAGAGCTGTGCTGAGGTCAGACATATCTGTATGCAAATACTGGTTGTATCACTTGTTAGCTGTGTGAGCTCAAATAACTTAGTACCCTGAACCACAGACATCTGTGCAAGAAAATAATAATATCAAACTATTATTAATTTTAAACATAAAATGATTACATGATATAAGGTAAAATCAGAGCTAACTCTTCTCATCCAAATTTTTACAATGAAACCTAAAAAATCTCCACTGTAATGATATGTGGAAGTATATTATAAATCATTGTACTGGAGCCCTCAGTAATAGCATTATTGGCATTATAATGCATGAAAAGACCCGAGTTCCCACTTTCTGTGATGCACAGATACAGTAAGTCAGTCCAGCATGCGTCCCATCAACAGAACCGAATCATGCTGACATCCTAGTCTCAGAACTTCACTGAGTCTTGAAAACCTACAATTTGGTTATTTATAAGCCTCCTAGGAAACAGTACTTTATTATAGCAGTGCCAACTAAGGCATAGCATATGGAAGAAAATAGCAGAAAACGTAACTAAAATGGCTCCTCCTTTTTGCAATGCAAACAGCATGGGACTCCCGATCAGAAAATCTAGGTCATCCACCCAGGACTTATATACTTCTTCTGTCCTTAATCTCTGTGTTTCTCAACTAGAAAATAAAACAAAAGATGTTAAAAAAAGAAGAACTAATCTTTCATGTTCTTTCTGGATCCAGACTTTAGTGACTTCAACTGCCAATATGTCATAAGGATCAGCAGAGGAAAACTCCCAACCACATGTCTTCCTTTCACCCCTGTAAAATGGCAGTTAAGACAAGTAATATCAAGGATAGGTAATGGTCTGATGACCTAGCTGGATAAAGTTAAGAAATTTAAGTGCTATGAATATTTTTGAGTGAAACAGAACAGCCTGACTCAAATTAATATGTTGTAGGATATATTAATGTAGGAAAGTTACTGGAAACCTCTATTCCCTTGCTAACAAAATAAGTAGTTGCTTTTTGATGCCATGATATGTCAAATAATCTAGATAAATCAAAGGATATCTGGGATGAAGTTAAATAATTTGGAAAAGAGTCTAGCTTATAATAAATTAATTTAATGCAAGGTGTTATAGAGAAAGATTTATCTCTTTGGGAAAACAAATAGGGAACATTGTTAGAAGTATATCCTTTTAAGAGATAAGAAATAACATAGACAAGGACTTTTTTAAAATCAACAGCAATCACACCTCTTTACAACCACAAAGAGGAACAAAATTCAGACATTCCTCTTGAGGTTGACCCTGTCTGCTGAGAGCCTCAGATTTAGGACTGCTATCCCCATAGGTTTGCCTAACAATACAGTAATGAGGAGTTAGTGCTCATACCTTTGTAAATTACATAATGTTTCTTTCAGTCTTTTTAACCCCCCTTTTTATAGAGAATAAAAAAATGGTACAAATGAAACATTAAAAACAATGCAAAATTTAACTAAACAAAATTACAGGAATTCAGCAATGGTTGTTGTATTGCATATAGTTGTCTTCAAATTAGTTGTTCAGGGATAGGGAGATAACTCGGCAGTCTAAGTTCCTCCCTGGTAAGCTTAGGGACCCAAGTTTGATACCTGGTGCCATATGCCATGTTGGCCACTGAAACCAGGCCTGGTGGCACACACCTGTAATTCCACTGCTGGGGAGGCTGAGACAGGAGGGTCATTATGAGTCCAAGGTGTGTATGAGACCCTGTACCAAATAAATAAATAAAATTAGATTAAAAATTAAATTAGTTGCTCTGAATAACAAACACAAGCATATAAAATTTATATATATATATATATATATATATATATATATATATATGAAAAAGAAAAATTAAACATGAACTGCTTCTTTCAGTAGACCAACAGAATCAGCAGTACAATTATCCAAGCTATCATGTATATATACATACATATTTCTTTTCTTTTTCTTCTGGCCTACTCTTCTTGGCAAAATGTGTGAGTCCAAATTAAAAAAAAAACTATTTATGTATGTAAATGTCATTTTGAAAAATAGGTATTTTAAGTATATGCTCCCAATCACTTATGCATTTGTGAACTATTTACTTTGTACTAGCACTATAGTACTGCTAGCCATTCATTCAATTTCTCTAATAACTATGTATAATTCCAAAATGCAAATAAAGAAACTGGGCATCAAAAAGGTTAATGAATGTGTCCAGAAGCCCATGGTGAAAATACAGTGTAATCAGATGTGAAAATCAAATCCTTTTTTAAAGCCCTGATTTTTCCAGGGAGGTGTATTATTGATCTAGTGATAAAAACATAGTAACAGAGCTACTCTTCTACTTTGAAGAACCTAAGTTGATCATAAACCTGTGTCTATAACAGGAAGAGGGATTTATTTCATCATCCTTTCTCTTAATTTAGGAAAAGAGCACATTGGGATCAGAGAGATATACTTCTGATAGGTTCTAGTTGGAAGCCTAGAGTTTCCATGAAATCAAGAAAGGACTTAGACCACAGAAACTTAAGACTATGGTTTAGAGGTCTGCACTGCACCAAAAAACTTACGATGTAAGCTCATAAAATATAGGCAGTTTCAAGAATGAGAGGGGAGTGGAATTGTTCTTTTATAATGTGTTTGGTACAGGGTCTCACTATTCAGCTTGGACTCTTAGTAATCCACCTGTTTTCAGTGTCCCTGGCACTGGGATTATAGGCATGCACTGCAGCACCTAATCTCCTCAGTGGCCAGCTCAGCACAACTGGGAGCAAGGTTGGCATGGCATTTGGTGCTGGGGATCCAATCCTGGTCCCTGTTCTTGCCTACACAGGCACTTAGTTTGCTGAGCTATTTCATTGGCCCAAGGAACTGGAATTCTACAACCTTATTCTGGCTCTATCAGTTTCCATTTATATGAACTTGAGTAAGTCACTTGCCTTCTAGTTTTAGTTTTCCAAAGTAGAGTAAGATTAGGTTGGCCTAAATGATAGCTTCAGCATATTTTACCAAATGCTACAATTTAAAAATCCCAAATATGTGCCTTATGAAGACAAGCCATAACATAAGATTAAGAAAGTAGTGATTTGCATCCATACATAAACAATGCAGCAAAAAATGCACTGGTCCAAGCAGATTAGAATTCTTTAAAATGCTATCACTCTCATTTTTGTAAGCTATGGGTTATACATAGTCATCATGAACACTACACAAGAAATGGTTAGCAAAGTACAGTAAAAACTTGCATTGCAAGTAGCTTGTTTTATGAGTATTCTGCAAGACAAGCAAAGATTTCTAATAAATTTTAACTTGGTAAATTAGTGATGTCTTGCAATGTGATGCTGAACAAAGACACACATGATGCTGAACAAAGATCATACATCACGTGACCACAATTGAGCCAATGCTTCACTGGCAACCCCATCCCCAGGATTGTGGGTGATTAACTGCCAGCACAAGAGCTTTTCAGGAGATCTTGTCTCAACTGCAAAGGAGAAGAAAATGGTGGAGGAATCTCTTGCTTCAAATGAGAATAAGGAGTTGTGGAACATGTTGAAAACTGAAAACTGTGTATAAAGCCACCACTGAACAAAGCTTTAGCAATGTGGGCGATGACTATAAAATATCATATTTCCACAAACTCCTCCAAAGAAGACAAACATATGTGTTATTTGATAGTTCTTGTTTACATTTACACAAACACAAAAGGTTCCATTGACCACATAGCAGTGATTCTGTTAAAGACAATAAAAGTAATCCTAGACATTAGCCCTCCACTCTCCTGTTTCTTACATGAAGCCATGAAGGTTTTCAACACAGGTTAATTTGATTATTTTCTTTATATCTTGAACTTGTTATTGTATTATAGTAGTATAATTATTTTATATGAATATCTTTGTGTTGCGGAATGAATAATCTAAGATTTCATTTCTTAGGAAATAATTCACTTTTATATGCAAATGCTTGGGATTACAAACATGTTTTCAAAAAATTATTATGCTCACAAACCAAGAAACTTGGCAACATCTAAGGTAAGTACACATTTTTACAAACATGTTATTCTGACAAATAATTCACATACCATAAAATTTGCACATTTATAGAATTTAACTCAACAATTTTTCATATATTCATAGAGTTTTACAAGTAGTACAACAATTTAGAACATTTTCTTTAGTTCAAAAAGAAATCTTATTTTCATGAAGCAGTTATTTCTCATTTTTTTCTAAGCCCCAGACAACTACTAATTGAAATTTTATAACCATAGAGTTTCCTGTTTGGCACCATAGTTATTTATACAAATGGAATTATATAATATGAAGACTTTGGTGGCTTTATCTTAACTCAGTATGATTTCAGGATTAACTGATGTTATAATATGCATCTCTTTTTCATTCATATGTATAACAATAAAATTTCTTAATAAGGACATATAATATGGATCATTAATTGACAAACATTAGTTTGTTTTCATTTTTTTAGCTACTGCAAATCATTCTCTTATGAACATTCATGTACACAGTCTTGTTTTCAATGTTATTGGATATAAACTTCAGAGTAGAATTGGTAACTTATATGGAAATTTTATGCCTAACATTTTAAGGTACCACCAATTGTTTTGCACAGTAAGTATCTCATTTTAAATCCCTACCAGTAATGTATGTGGTTACAAATTCTTCACATTTTAATTGCCATTTTTATGATCCATCCTAGTGAGTGGGATATGACGTTTTATTCTGGCTTGCATTTCCCTGATGGCTTATGATGTTGATAATCTTTTTATGTGGTTATTTTATGCACATTTGTGTAACTTCTCTGGAGAAATGTTTAGATAAAGTACTTTGCCTGTTTTTACATTGTGTTTTTATTGTGTTTAGAGTTCTTTCTATGCTCTTGAGGGGAGAAGTTTTTTAGATATGTGATTTTTAAAATATTTTCTCCCATTCTGTAGCTGGGCTTCTCATTTATTGATGGTATTTTTTGCAAGATAAACACTTTGAGTTTTGCTGAAGTTCAATTAGTATTGCACAACTTGTGCTTTTGATATCAGATTTAAGAAATTATTGACTGCCTCAGCTTTGTGAATATTTAGCCTTATATTTTTTCTAAGAATTTTATAGTTTAGCCCTTGCACATAGGTGCAACTTTTGTTTATAAAGCGGTTTGGAGGAGACTGTTTTTGTTTTTTTCTGCAAAAGGAAGAGAAAAAAGGGGAATCAATAAAAGATGGAAGCAGAGGTTGGTAGTTTAGGAGAAACAGAAATAGCAGCAGTCCAGTGGGAGAATACTGAACCAGGCTTTTATCAGGTAGGCTCTGCCTAATAACTCTTCCTGAACCCATACTCACACCACCTCTGGCAACAATCTTATGGGTATAAAACAGGACCCTGCAGAAGGTTACTAGAATGTTAGCTTGGTTACCATCTGTGGAAATCACTGTGAAGCTTGATCACCTGTTCTGCAAGCATAGATAGATGTTTTCTGTCAAATCTGACCTAGATGTTCCTATGTTAACTGCAAGAGTATGTGGTGACTAAAACTCGTTTTCTCTCAGGTAGTAATTTTGTTCCTCCAAGGACTATTAAGACCCTACTGTATTGTTTCCAAGCCACCACTGGTTGGGAAAGTGACCAAAAGCAGTTTAAAACAAACTTCCTGAAAATAAGATTGCAGACTCAGAATTAATACTGAGGTCAAGAGATCCAAATCGCACCGCTGGGAGCCAAGCCCGCGCGCCCGCCGCGGGTAAGCCCCCTGCGCCCCTCTGCCCCGCCTCTGTGTTCCCGCGACTAACTTCCTGTTCCACCCCAGACCCAAACCGCACCGCTGGGAGCCAAGCCCGCATGCCGGCTGGGTCAAGATCCCTGGCCCCCTTCCTCTCTCCCGCCGCCCCCCCCTTTTTTTTTGAACCCCTCTAGCCCAAGCTCCAGCACCAAACACATCAAATATCTCCTTTGGCAACCGATCTGGTCCACGAGCCTACCAGGACTACTCAATCCCAAAGCTCCACCTCCACCTACAGACCACATCCGCCTGGATTCACAAAAGCTAGCAGCCAGAGCACCAACACAGAGTCAGGAACCTCTGTAGAGGAACCAGCTTGGAGTCTCCAGACCAAACGCCCATAGACACAGCATAACGCCACCAAAGTGCAGAGGTCGCTTCCATACAAAATGATAACAACAAGGAGTAGGAGGCAATCTCAGGACCCGTGCCCACCCAAACCAAATACAGAAGACACTATCATGGAAGAAAATGAGAA
>PVJA010027162.1:0-28874 GCA_004027025.1 Myocastor coypus
TAAAAAAAAAGAAGTGCTGGTCATATATTTGCCATTCAAGTATTTATGTCATGTTTTATTCTTAGTAATTTTTTACTACCATGGAAACTTTTTCTTAGTGGATATTTTTGTATATATTAACCTATTCAAATACTATTTGAGTACTGTGAGTTGATTACAGATTCTTACATGATACACAATATTCTGGCCCCTAAGTGGGACTCATGATTTGATTTGAACTTTGGAATAGTGTTTTAAAATATTTAATTTAATTTTTAATTAATATTTAATTAATTTTCTGAATATTAATTATAATTTTTGTTTTATGATTAATACTGTATCTTTGACTTATAATCTACTTATAAGATGATATATTTTCTCCCAGTATTAAAAACTTTTAAAATTTTATATATATGTATATATAATATATATATACGTATGTATGTATACACAAGAGAGTTAGGATATAGACCTACTTTCTCTTAGTCCATTGAGAATAAAAGTTTATATTAATATTAGTTAGAGGGGCCCAGCAGGGTGGCTCAGTGGTCTAAAGTGCCTGCTTGGGAAAGCTTGGGCAGCTGCAGGGACCACAGTTTGATTCCCAGCACCACATGCTGCTCCAGCCCTGCCCTCAGGGCAGGCTGAGCCGCCCATAAAAATAAATAAATAAACAAACAAAAGTTCTGAAACAAGGAAAAAAAATAAAATTAAAAAAAATATTAGTTAGATATCAGGCCTGCATCTTGTCCTCTGAATACTATGAAGACAATATGCATTGTATTGATTATTGTAACCAGTCTACTAACTTGTTTTGAAACTGTTGCATTGCTATTTTATCTTTTTTTCTCATTAAAATGAATAAAAAAATAAGTATACAAAAAATAAAAAGAAACTAATCCTGCCTAGTGTGTCGGGGGCGGATGTATTCTGCTCAGTTTGCGTGAGGAAGAAAACAATGTGTTTCAGGAATCATAAGAGGACCTGTGAGATACCTCAGTGGACTAAGCCCCTGCTTAGGAAAATGCAGGGACTGGGGTTCAATGCCCAGCACCACAGGCAGAGCCAGCTTCAGCTCCCAGCACACTGAGCTGGCCACCAAGTCCAGACATGGTGGCACATGCCTGTAATCCCAATGCAGGGGAGGCTGAAAACAAGAGGATCACTATGCATCTGAGCAGCCATAGTGAGACCCCATACTAAATACAGTTTTTGAAAAAAAGGAATCATAAGAGAGTAGATAAATAAAACTTATCCCTGCTGAAAAATAAAACCAATATTGGATTATTTCTTCTAAAATATTCAGTGTAACAACTGATTTTCTTTTTTTCTTGTTTCAGAACTTTTGTTTGTTTATTTATTTTTATGGCCGGCTCAGCCTGCCCTGAGGGCAGGGCTGGTGCAGCATGTGGTGCCCAGGATCGAACCGTGGTCCCTGAAGCCACCCAAGCTTTCCCAAGCAGGCGCTTTAGACCACTGAGCCATCCTGCCGGGCCCCTAACAGCTGATTTTCTTTCTTTTTTTTTTTTGTCTTTTTGAGACAGGG
Source organism: Myocastor coypus (assembly GCA_004027025.1). Classification (NCBI taxonomy): domain Eukaryota; kingdom Metazoa; phylum Chordata; class Mammalia; order Rodentia; family Myocastoridae; genus Myocastor; species Myocastor coypus. Next base: position 1,526 of record PVJA010027162.1, read on the forward strand.
TCTCACTATGCAGTTGAGGCTGGCCTTGAGCTCACTTTTGTAGCCCAGGCTGGTCTCGAACTCGCACTGATCCTCCTGCCTCAGCCTCCCGAGTGCTGGGATTACAGGCGTGCGCCACCACGCCCGGCTTGCTAACAGCTGATTTTCAAGTAAAGCTAAAGGCAAAATAAAATTTTCTTTATCACTGGAGAAGGAAATGAAATGCAAAGTTAAACTCAGTTTTTAAAAATTTGTAGAACCAGGTGTGGTGGCACATTCCTGTAATCCCAGTACTCAGGAGGCTGAGGCAGAGGGATTGCTGGGAGTTTAAGACCAGCCTGAGCCACATAGTAACCTCAAGGCTAGCCCGGACTACACATTGGGACCCTGTCTCAAAAAAAAAATTGTTTGTAGATTGATATAGGCTGATCCAAAAACCATGTATATTTGGGTCAGGATTTCTTGGAAGAAATTTACTCCTGTTTTTGCCAGCAATATGGAATCTGCTTCAATTTGCATTTTTTTTGGGGGAAAAACCACAAACTACTTCTAAAGAAGAAGCTATTTCTACCAATTACAGTAGAAATAACAACTAGATAAGAGAAAATATGGCATTCCAAAATTGTGCTGAGTGGTTATAAAAAATGTGAGATACACACTCAAATTCTTGGCTCCCAGTGGTGATATGAAAAACCATCTTCCTCTTTTCGCTGTATTCAAATGCAGTCAAGAAGCCTGGTTCCTAGGGAAAGATAAAGGACAGGATCAGAAAGGGGAGATGGTGGGCCCGGCAGAATGGCTCAGTGGTCTAAAGCGCCTGCTTGGGAAAGCTTGGGTGGCTTCAGGGACCATGGTTCGATCCCGGGCACCACATGCTGCGCCAGCCCTGCCCTCAGGGCGGGCTGAGCCAGCCATAAAAATGAGTGAATAAACAAGCAAAGGTTGTGAAACAATAAATAAATAAATAAATAAATCTTTAAAAAAAAAAAAAAAAAAGAAAGGGGAGATGGTGATAGCCTGGAATTCAAAGGCTAAAAGCTATATTCTTCCTTATCAAAGTCATCATTTAGTACCTGCTATAGCACCTCTTGTCTTTGAAGCTCCAGCTGATTGAAATACAGAGACTTTGGAGTCAGCTTAGATTCAAACTATACCTGTAATGCTTGTCAGTTGTAAGATGTAGAATAAACTACTTGAATCTTGCTGTACTTCAGCTTCCAGAGAATAGTAGTGTTTCTTCTATAGGGTCACCATGAACTTAAGTGAAATATACTACTTATACCCCAAAGTTTTAGTTGATTTCATTCAACACCATAATTTTCTAGCTCTGGAAGTTTTATTTATTTATTTTTTTTGGTGGGACCAGGGTTCGAACTCACGACCTTGCACTTGCCCAGCAGGCACTTGTGCCTCGGAGCTATCTCCCCAACCTCTTCTGGAAGTTTTAAAGAACAAAATATTCTGGTTTTCATTATTGATGTGATAATTTTTCACATGACTGATATTTGGTGAATTAATAAGCTATAGCTGATGCAACAAAGGAATTAGCTCAAATGGACCCTGATGGAGTTGAATACATTTTCCTCTTTGTTGTTTCATACTATAACAGTGGTTCTTAAACTGTAGAACTTGAGGGAGGAAAAAACAAATCCAGGCCTGACTATAGCTAAGAAAAGATAAGACTCTGAATGTAGTAAAGAGTGTTTTTAAGAAAAGGGGGTTTACTCTTCAATAATAAGATTTGCTTTCCCAAGAAAGGCTAATTAGTGCCTCAGAGATAAACCAAGGTAGTCTCCTGAGCCCTGGGTACTGCTCCAGGACTTCCTTAGTCAGCCTAGTAGTCATGGACTTGACCTGTGGATACACTGACCCAGGAGCTAAAGAGACTTGGCTGGGTTTAGAGTAGTTCAGCTGAATTATGGTCTCTAAGTTCAGGACCATACTGCCACTTGCATCAAATTCCAACCACTGCTGAAGAAGAAAACCAAAGGTAAAGCTTCCAGACTCACTGGGAATGAGACTTACACATACAAATTGAGAAATGAAGAGGCCCGACCCACAGGCAGGGGACTTGGTAACACTTTTCTGTACATTGCTATTTCTAGAACTGGTACCTTTTGGGTCCTCCACAGGCTGCTGAGTGTGTGGGCCCAGCTAGAGGTGACTTTAGCTCAGGTGTTTTAGTGAACATATGTGAAGTCATATGTATCTTAACTGCACACAAATGGACCCAACCCTGCTAGTCTTTTTCTAACCCAATGTTTTCTTGTCAATTGGTTATTGCCAGGAGAGAACAACTTCTTTTATATCAAGTGCTTTATAGTAGCCATAGGTATATTTGAGGACACAAGTAAAAAACAAACACACAAACAAAAGAAAAGGCAGAGAAACAGAAATCCAGGTGAAGTAATATAAAAAGAAATAAAAATCAAAGTATTCCCTGGTACCACCCCCTCCCAAAAAAAAATCAAAGTTTTGGTTTGATAAATAAGTACTTTAGTCTTCCAGGCCTCTTAATCCTTACATAAATCTTCCAAAAACTGAGTGTGGTTACTTTGAAAGTGAAATGATAAGTTAATATGGAGGGCTAGGGAGATAGCTCAGTGGCATAAGTGCCCCTGAGACTACCTTGTCAAGGTCCTGAGTTTGATCTGCGGTTCAAAAAAAAAGTTAACATGGACAGTATAACATTTGTGATCTATAAGAACAGACTCCCCACAATAGTTTCTAATATTCATAATGAGGAAGCCACAGAGACTCACAAAAGCTTTTTTAAGCTTAAACAGCAAAGAACAGATTTTGCTTACAATAAGTTTGTTGGCTGCCTCTTTAATCTTGTCCACTTTGGCTTCTGAGAGCCCTTTGATGTTGCATAGGGCTCTTCTTGTTGTCATTTGTATCCCTTTAACAGTACAGATTCCTACTGACTTCAGCTTCTTAATGTCAGCCACGTTCTGTAAGTAAAAGAATGGGCACAGCAGATTGATAAAATGCCATCCTGAAAGGTTCCTATACTATGCCATGTGCTTGCATGTCCGTCTCCATCCATCACTATGCCAATTTTATACAAGCAACCAGGTGGAACCCACCCACCATGGAGCCAAATGTTCTGGAAATATCTGAGTAGAACATACCCAGCAGGCTGCCAAATGTTCTGGCTGTGCCCCGATTTCCCAGGAATGTTAGTGAGACTATGGCAATGTAACAAGGAATGCAACAGAAAAGCTGATTGGTGGAAAAGCTAACACATTTATCACACATTCACCCCCTCAGTTCAGCTCCTTCTACAAAACTTCTTTACCAGCATGTTCTACAATTTTTTTTTCTTCTGCTCCTGGAAGACACAAAGAACTACATCACCAAGAGACTTAGATTTTCTCTTGTTTCTATTTTCTAAAACCAGTAGAAAGAGTTTAAGTACAAGGGCTTCAGAAGATGTCAGAGGAGTCTTGCTATCAGTGGTTGCAAATAAAATCCATCTAGCTTATTACTTAAGTCTGAATTTCTGCCATCCTTTACTCCAGCTACCAATAAACAGGATTGCTTTTCTGTTAATGAAGACAATAGATCTATTTGGCTGAGAAGAATGAATTCATCACTAGTGTTGAGCAACTCCACCTGGGTCAGTGGTTTTTATCAGGGACAACTTTGACCCCAGGTACATATGAGAGTGTCTGGAGGCATTCTTTTTTATTTTTTAAATTTTTTAAAATTTTTTTGTCTTTTTGAGACAGTCTTGCTTTGCAGTTCAGGTTGGCCTCGAGCTCACTTTTGTAGCCCAGGCTGGTCTCAAACTTGAAGCAATCCTCCTGAGTGCTGGGATTACAGGTGCGCACCACCATGGAGGCATTCTTGATTGCCTCAGCTGGAAGGCTGCTTCTAGCAAGTAATGAATAAACAAAAGCCAGTTGCATGGACATAGTTCAACTTGACTACCACTATCTCAAGTCATCACTGTCATGACTTCCCCAAAGTAATACTAATTATTTTCTGCATAATGTATTAGGATACCAGAAGTAGACCAAACCGTTAAGAGTGTTATGGTGGAACTTTACCAGTATAATTTAGAACAGCGGTTCTCAACCTGTGGGTCGAACAACCAAACACAGGGGTCACCTAAAGCCATCGGAAAATACATATTTCCGATGGCTTTAGCCGCTTAGAAGTCATGCTACCATCTGCAGCAGCGCTATTCAGCTGGAACGCACGCTGTTATGGATGCGCATACTGTTGCAAAATATTGCACTGTTGTTTACTGTTATAGTACTGTAGTTATATTTAAACCCATGCTATGCCATGGTGAAATGTTATTTATTGGAATTAGTAATAAATATTTCTCAACATATAATTAAATATTGTTTTTGTGATTAATCACTATGTTTAAACTATGTTTGATTTGTAGCAATGAGAATACATAATGCATATTAGGTATTTACATTCTGAATCATAACTGTAGCAAAATTACAGTTTTGAAGTAGCCACCAAAATTATTTTTTGGTTTGGGGTCACTGTAACATGAGGAACTGTATTGTGGGGTCACAGCATTAGAAAGGTTGAGAACCGCTGATCTAGAACGTGCCTGGTTCTTTGTTATTAGGATAAAGCAGGCATAGTCAGGTATGGTGGCACATGCCTACAATCCAGCATTTGGGAAGCTGATGCAGGAGAAGCACCTCAAGTTTGAGGCCAGCTTGGACAACATAATGAGTTCAAGTTCAGCCTGAACTACATAGCAAGACCCTGTCTATAAATGAATGAATGAATGAATGAATAAGCAAGAAAGCAGGTAAATTCTGGCTTGGGTGATATCTCTTTTGTCCTAATATATGTGACCCTTCCTCTGACCCAAACTGAGTGCATCCACTTGGTCTTTCTATCATTTGGGATCACCTTTCCATCAGTAAGATCTCTAATAGTTTGTACTCTGTGTAACTCTGGATGTGTTTGCCTCTTTTTTTCAGTCTCAGGCCCTGGTGGAGCCAATTCTCACACAATGGGACAAGGCTTTTTTTGAATACTAGAATACAGCCCAAGCCCCAAAACAAAGCAATATCCGGGTTTAAGTAAGGTGGATACTAAGAAACTTGTGAATTGATCGGTTTAACACATATTGAAAAACTACTTACAATTCCGTGTTTCTGTAATAGGTCAATGTCTTGAAACAGAGATTCCTAAAGGTGGTGAAAAAGAAAAAAATGGAGTTTGGGGTTTTTTTTATTCAAATGTTTCATAATTTTTTAAGAGATGATACTATAAGTCATACTTCAAACTCTACTTCTCTAGGTAGACTGAGCTGGGAACAATGTTTTATTCACATATTTATAAATTATATGCTATATAAATATTACATGTTTATAATTTATACATTAAAAGGTTTCAGAAGTCAATCATCTTTGTCTTGGGTTCTTTAAATATTTATAACATTTATCCAAGGAGCCAGGGAGACAGCTCAGGGTACAACTGCCTGCCTGGCAAGTGCAAAGTCCTGAGTTTGATCCCAGGTTAAAAAAAAAAAAAAAATTATCCAAAACAGTAGAACACCACCTGATTGATCTACTTACAATGTTTTCTTAATTTTCTTACCCTCCAAATCTTGGTCACCTTCTAGCACCAGGCTGTTTCTTAGTATTAAGATGCTATAATCAGTTATGTTATTAAAATACTTTGCTACCAGTCATAGCTCAGTGATGAATAGCTTTCCTAGTGTTCATGAAACCCTCAAAAAAAAAAAAAAATTAAAACAGTTGCTACATAGCTAATCTTAGCATTCTTTGCCAAAGAAATTGTTACATATTTGTAAATTATGCCTTATTTCTACTTCCAACTTCTAAAAATAAGTTAGCAGACAAGAAACTTAATTTTTATGAAATGACTGAAAGTCTACATATCTTTCCACATTCTAGTCTTACCTCTTCATCTTGGAATCCTGATTCTTCCTGCTCTATTTGATCCTCCTTCATATTGAAAAGGGAGCAGCAGTAAAATAACCAATTCTAGGAAAATAATAAATATTTAAGAAACAATCAGCCTTCATACAGTAAAACTTCTTTGACTAGAGGCCTCTAAGTTCATTTTAAAGTCACCAAAGAGGGGCTGGGTGGGATGGCTCAGTGGTCTAAAGCGCCTGCTTGGGAAAGCTTGGGCGGCTGCAGGGACGGAGGTTCGATCCCCGGCACCACATGCTGTGCCAGCCCTGCCCTCAGGGCAGGCTGAGCCGGACATAAAAATGAGTGAATAAACAAACAAAGGTTCTGAAACAAGAAAATAAATAAATAAATAAAATTTAAAAATTAAAAAACAAAACAAAACAAAAAGTCACCAAAGACCAGAAAGACAATAAAAGGAATGCTGCTTAGAAATATTGGGTTGAGGGGCCAGGGAGATAGCTCTGTGGCACAAGTGCCTGCCTGGAAAATTCAAGGTCATGAGCTCAAACCCCGGTCCCACAAAAAAATAAATAATTAAATGAAATATTGGGCTGATCTATCTTCCTTCTGCAGGATTTATAACATTTTTTTTCACATGTGTGTGTATGTGTGTGTGTTTAGTGGGAGGCAGAGAGGTTTAGTTTTTTCTCTTTCCTCATTTCTATCTTCTAATTTCTTACTGCAGTTAGTTATGACTGGGAAAGTATTGTTATTGCTTCCTTGTAATGTCATTTAGAATTACTTATTACTATTATATTTTGTTACTATGTTTAACAACACCTTAAGAATCCTAACATTTTATTATTCTTCCTGTATGTAGAATGGCAACTCAAAGTCAGTCCACCCTCAACAAATAAGTTTTTTTTTTAAGAATTTTTTATTTTATTTATTTATTTTTTTTCTTGCTTCAGAACCTTTGTTTGTTTATTCACTCATTTTTATGGCTGGCTCAGCCCATCCTGAGAGCAGGGCTGGCACAGCATGTGGTGCTGGGGATCGAACCGCAGTCCCTACAGCCGCTCAAGCTTTCCCAAGCAGGCGCTTTAGACCACTGAGCCATCCCGCTGGGCCCCAATAAATAAGTTTTATTCTTCTCATATATGATAAATGCTTTTTTGCTTGCTGATTGTGAATGGTTGCTCTGGTAACATGGCAATATCGTTGTTTCATAAGAGATGTAGGGAAATAGCTCAGCAGCATAAGTGCCTGCCTGGCAAGTACAAGGTCCAGAGTTCGATCCCTGGTACCAAGAAAAAAAAAAAAAAGATTATCATAAGAGATGTGCCAGGTATGGTGGCGCTCACCTTTAATCCTGACACTCCTGAGGCTGAGGCAGGAGGACTGCTACAAGTTAGAGGTCAGCCTTGGCTACAGAGTGAGTTCAAGGCCAGCCTGAGCTACAAGGTGAGACCCTGTCTAAAAATAAATAAAAACAAAATAATAAAGAGTATTTTTACTTTGTTACACATATTTACTAGTTTCATGCTTTTGTAAAAATATGGTGGATACCCAACCGTGGAATTTGGGAGTTGGGGGCAGCTAAATGGTTTTTAACATTGTAGAAAAAAAAGTTCTTTTCAAATCTTAGCACTGAATCTCAGGAAACTACATCCATTCATTACAATAAAATGTGACCACGCATGCCGGGCATGGTGGCGCATGCCTGTAATCCCAGCACTTGGGAGGTTGAGACAGGAGGATCAGTGTGAGTGCAAGGCCAGCCTGAACTGCATGGCAAGACGCTATCTCAAAAAAACAAAAAATAAAATAAATAAAAAATAAAAAAAATTTTTTAAATGTGACCATGTAATCATTCTTGGACTATTCCATTTCCTCATTTAATACCAAAGTCCAGAGGAACAGGTAGGTTTTGAGGTAGCAGGGCCTGGGCCAAGCGGAGAGACCGCGCGAGACAGACCTCTGCCCTTCTGTTCCTCACACAGCTCTGTGGGTGACGCCCGCGATGCGCAGCGCAGCCCCACGAGCACCGAGGGTGCGGCCCTACGAGGACCGAGGACCACAAGCGCCCCGCTCCTTGGGTCCCCCAGAAGGCCTGGAGGGCATCCCGCGGCCAGCCAAATTTTCCTGCCTGACTGAATTACCATCGGAGGACAACGAGGACGCCTCCAACAAGGTGGACCCAGTTGTTTTAAAATGAGGTTGGAAGCCCCTCAAGATCAAGATTCCATCTCAGGTAAGAGTGGGAGGTTGGGGCGGAGCACACCAAGTCCCCAACCCAGGCCGTGACTACAACCGCGAAGGCGACAGGGCGGAGGTCACGCCTCCTCACCTTTTTCACCTCAGGCCTGCTCTCCCTTTATGCCAGTCCCCTTCAACCCACACACTTTTCCCAGAGTTTTAAGGTGAGCCCATTACCTCCCTTCCCTCACACAACCCAAGTCCCGGCGGGGCTTTTCAGGCCTCAGGATTCTAACTCTGACCAGAACGCTGAGAATGGCTACTCGCGCGTCGCGGCCCCCGAGGTTTGGCGCCAAAAGCGGAGGGAGGAGGCGCTCACCTCGGGAGGGCGGGGCGAAGAGCGAGAGGGCGGGACCCGCGGTGGCCGTGCTTGAGGGCGGGGTTGGGGTGAGAGGCGTGTTCTGGGGCCGAGGGGGCGGGGCGAGGACTCTGAGCAGCCCGAAAGGGCGAAGGAATCTCAAGTGTTGGTGCTCTAGGACGGACAGCCGCTTTGGCAGAAGGATGCTGGGGACAAGGGTCTGATAAGGGAAGAGCGATGGCATGTCCCCTGAGCTGAGGGAGGTGTTGAGGTCAGGGAGAGAACGCCAATGGGCTGAGCAGAGGTGACTGAGTGGATTAGAGATGACTATACAGGTACCCCAATGGGGGTCAAGAAGTGGAATATGGGGTCCTCATACCCCTCCTCACTCAAAACTTTCCGTATCTGGCTTCCTACCTTTGTGTTCTTGATTTCCCTCTGTTCTCAGTGACTTTCTTTCTATTTGCCATCTCCTGTCTGTCACTTTTCATTATCAGGCAGGGGCTGTGCCGCTGAGCCACAACCTCGGTCACTTGAAGTTTTACTGTTCTTTTTTTGGTTTTGGTTCTTTATTTTTATTTTTTAAAAAGAATTTATTTTATTTTATTTTTTTTCTCTTGTTTCAGAACTTTTGTTTATTTTTTATGGCCGTCTCAGCCTGCCCTGAGGGCAGGGCTGGTGCAGCATGTGGTGCCGGGGATTGAACCGCGGTCCCTGAAGCCGCCTAAGCTTTCCTAAGCAGGCGCTTTAGACCACTGAGCCATCCTGCCGGGCCCGGTTCTTTATTTTTAATTACCAGGGATTGAACTCAGGACCTTGCTCTTACCAGGCAAAGCACTTATTCCACTGAGCTATCCCTCCTTGTGTTATTTTATACTATTCTATTTTCTTTTTTTGTTTTTTTCTCACTTGAATTTTTAGCCAAAATTAGCCAAAGAAGCCAAACATGTTTTGGTGCTGCTTTTTTCTTTTAAATCTTAAAAAAAAAATTTTGGTACAGAGTAATGGCTACACAGCTGAGGCTCATAGTGATTCTTCTGTCCAGTGCTGTCATTACATGTGTGCATCTCCATGCCCGGTTTTGGTGGCCGGCACAACGTGCCCAAGATTACAGACCAGTGCTCTCTAGCCTGGTTCTGCTTTTATTCTTTCTTTCTTCCTGTTTTATTTTTAGTACAGAGTCTACAAGGTCTTACTACACAGATTGGAAGGTCTTTTGCTTGTTTGTGTTGGTTTTTGTTTTTTGGCTAGCTCAGGCTGCCTTAAGGGTGGGTTTGGGGATCAAACCCCTGTCCCTTGTGCCTGACTGGGATTGCCTGCACAGGCACTTAAACCACTGAGCTAACCCAAAAGCCCCCGCACTATGCAGACTGGACTCATAGTGATCCTCCTGCTTTTGGCCTCCCAAGCACTGGGATTACAGGCACCAGTCCCAGTTGCACTCTCAGTGCACCCAGGGGATAGGGCCAGCATGGCACACGGGGGATCAAATCCAGGCCCCTGTGCTTGCCTATGCAGGCGTATTGAGTCATCTTGCCGGCCCTGGTTCTGGTTTTTTTTTTTTTGTCTTTTTGAGACAGGGTCTCACTATGCAGTTCAGGCTGGCCTTGAGTTCACTTTTGTAGCCCAGGCTAGTCTCAAACTTGCACCAATCTTCCTGCCTCAGCCTCCCAAGTCCTGGGATTACAGGTGTGTACCACCACACCCAGAACCTCTGGTTCTACTTTTAAATAGGAATTTTTGGCCTGCCTTTGCCAGCACAGTGGCCTCCTCCTCCTCCTCCTCTTCCTCCTCCTATTCAGTGGGAACTGCTGCTAAGAGCCATGAAATATGTTCAAAGAGCATCTGTTGAGGTAGAGGCTGCAACACCTCTTGGCTGAACATTCATGCCAACAGTTCTTTGGGTTCAAGACCTAGTCCAGGATGAGCCTTTTCCTCCTGAATCATTTTGATGGGATAAATAGCAGAAGCTTCCCACAATCACAGCTGGTATCTTGGAGGACTGCCCCTTTCCCCAGGTGGATTACTTCAAGGGTCAACAAATAATAACTGCCGGGGCTTTCCAAAATATGTTATTTTTCTGAAGTACAGCCTGTCCCTCTTGTTCAGTGGAAAGTAATGCCCATTTGGGGAGGAACAGAATAGCGACTCCAGGCTTTCACTCTGAGTCCTCACCTGAAGTAATTATAGTAACTCTGGAGCAACTCGTTAGATGAAGACATCACCAGAGTGCAAAGCGGCAAAGAGCACAACAAGATGATTTAGGGAAATCCAGCATATGTAGCTTGGTGTAGTGACAGCTGGGAGAGAGAAATGCTCATAATATTTGAAGGCTGTGTGCACTACACTAAAGCTGAAATGAGCTTGGTACAGTAATGACAAATTCATGAAGTGAAGATCAAATCTTGTTGGGATATATTAAGAGTAGGTTCAACTTTAAAAATGTTTGACAACAACAACAAATCCTAGGAGAGTTTAAAAGTACATATGAAGACCTTGCCAGTCAAAGCAGAGCAAAAATATCCTAAGTCTTCTGTAGCATACAAAAATTCTAAATACAAAGGTGGCATTTCACATGACTAGGTAAGCCATCTGGGAGAAAAATAAAATTGGAATCATACTTCACACCTTATACTAAAATAAATTCCAAGGGGGCCAAAATTAAATGTGAAGAATGCAGTAATAAAAGCACTAGAAGAAAACATGGAACGGTTTATCATTTTGAAACAAAAAAATCTTCCTGAATTATAATAAAAATTTTTAAACAAAAATTAGAAGCCAAAAAACACAGCTAAATAGAATATACAATGTATCACATTTTAATCCTACATGGAAAACTATATTTTCTATCCAAGATACAGAACATGGCAAGCAGAAGCTTTTCTGATAACTAGTAACTAGATAATGCAACTTCCCCAATTTGAAACAAAATTGTTCTGGAAGTCTATAATTTCTCTATCAAATTTTGAAACTTTGTCTTTTTTCTATTCTAATAACAACATAAGCAGTGTGGTTACTAGGAAGACCTGCATTTAAAACTGTTACACTCTACTGCCCCTCTGTGGACAGCCACCTTATAACCAGGGACAGGCACAAGATTCTTGCAGGTACACTTGGGGCTTCCTCACACCACCGTGGATACACCTTGAAATTTCAAGAGCTCACATTTGAGAAATGCTTTGGTAGGGAACTAAAGAAGAGGGGGAGATAGTTCTGTGGCACAAGTGCCTGCCTGACAAGTGCAAGCTTGTGAGTTCTAACCGTGGGCTAATCTCCCCTTAAACATATCTCATTCACTCAGAAAACCTGTGTTAAGCCCCACTATATCAGGCAGTATGTGTTGGGTGCTAGGAATTCAATAACCCATAAGGAAGGGTGTAATCCTAATGTTTTTTTTTTTCCTGTTGAATGGTAATTAAGTCTCCCTAGTTTCTCTTTTTTTATATAGTGGGCTTTATGATAGATAACAAATATGTTTTGGAATCAGAGATAGAGAATTGCTCAGTATGGAAATTTAGAAAGATGCCAGTGCACGCCTGTAATCTCAGTGCTGGTGAGGCTGAAGTGGGGAGGATTCCTATGAGTTTGAGGCTAACCTGGGCTACAAAGTGAGTTCAAGGACAGCCAGAGCTACATGGTGAAAGCTTGGCTTAAAAAAAAAAAAAAAAAAAAAAAAAACCAGAAACAAACATAGGTTCCATGGAGCTGTGTGCTCACATTCTACACGTAATAAAACAACTTTCCTTCTCTCTTGCTTAGAGTTAGGGGTTGTAATACTCCCTTCCCAGGCTAGTATGTTAGAGAAGAAAAAAGGTCACTTCCTCCTCTCCCTCCAGAGGGAACGACAAGCAGATATACCAGTTGCTCTATGTAAACTCTAAATCTCCTCTTCTAGGAGTTGTCTGGTACAAACCCCCCTGAAGCATGCACAGGTTGGCCCTTATTGGGGGTACAGGGCCAAGGAGATCAGTGGTATAAGCACCTGCCTGGCAAGTGGTAGGTTCTGAGTTCTGAGAAAAAGAAAAGAGACAGACAGACAGACAGACAGACAGACAGAGACAGAGACAGAGAGATATTTGGCATGGAACAGATACTCTAAGTGCTAAAGTATTGTGTGATAGCATTCTGTTCATCTCCTCTGAGTTCTCCACAGCACTCCTGGGTTCAACTCCCAGGACAGCAAAAGAAAACAAAAATGTCCAATTTATAAAATACTTTATTTCCCTTTATGTCTTCAGTAATAATATTTTATTTGACTTGTATAAAATTGCATTACTGGGGTTTGAACCCAGGACCTCATGCATGCTAAGCGAGAACTCTATGATGGACCCTTCCTCTGTTGTAAAATTTGCTTTTAGAAAGATCTAACTAGGTTGTCTGGGCTGCCTTTACACTTGTGATCCTCCTGCCTCAGGCTCCAGCATCACTGGCAATGCAGGCATATGCCACCATGTCTGGCTAATTTTTTTCCCTATTTTTGTGTATTTGGTATGGAGTCTCACTACACAGATTGGACTCATGGTGATCCTCCTGTTTTCAGCCTCCCCAGCACTGAGATTACAGGTTGCTCTGGCCCCTGTGCTTGTCAAAGTAGGCGCTTAGTTTGCTGAACTATCTCATTGGCCCTTGGCTAATGTATTTTAAGAATTACTTTTAAGATGAACTTTGATGGGCCTGGCGGGATGGCTCAGTGGTCTAAAGCCCCTGCTTGGAAAAGCTTGGGAGGCTTCAGGGACCGCGGTTCGATCCCCGGCACCACATGCTGCGCCAGCCCTGCCCTCAGAGCGGACTGAGCCGGCCATAAAAATGAGTGAATAAACAGATAGGGGTTCTGAAACAAGAAAATAAATAAATAAATAAATAAAAATAATAATAAAAAAAAGATGAACTTTGACATTTTTTCCACTAACTCAAACTCAACATACCAAATTCCTTTAATTCACGGTCCCATTTACAATGAATTAAATTGCATCAAATAATTGAAAAGGCAATGTTAACAGTATATTTGAATTTCTTCTATGGCCTGACCTGATCAGTCAAACTTTCAAAGCACTTAAATCACTCTCTTGAAGTCTAAGTTAATTTGTAGTTACTAGACTGGCCTGATAGCTAAGTGGATTAAAGCTCCTTCTTATTCTACTAAACTATCTCCCCAGCCCCAAAAATTGAGATGGATTTTTTTTTAACATAAGCAATTTTTGCATAGTTTATTTCCTAGTTGTTTTTTTAACCAGCAATTGAACTCAGGACCTTGTGCTTGTGCTTGCCAGTCATGTGCTATGCTGCTGAGCTATCTCCCCAGCCCTTATTTCCTATTTAGAATTATTTTCCATAGGGTAGAATTTGAGATCTGTAATAACTGATGAAGTGGGTGTGGATAGTTTTAAGGATCTTGAGCAAGTTTTCAAGTTTTGAGAAAGGGTCTCAGTATGCAGTTCAGGCTGACCCTGAACTCACTATGTAGCCCAGACGGACCTCAGAGTCCTAGTGATCCTCCTGCCTCAGCCTCCCAAGGGCTCAGATTACCACCTGCCTCGGTATCCCTGCAACCCCTTGAAGATTTCTAGCAAGGCCTAGATGCACTTACTGGCTCCCATCTTCTTCCTTTTGCAAACTGTGAGATGTTGCATCTGCTATGGTTGGGAGTTGAAATGGTCTCCAAAATGCATGTGCTGAAAACTCGGTTATCAGCTGATGGGCCTCTGGGGTTACGAATTGGATCTCGGGGGCTCTCTCTTAACATCCAGTGGACTGACTCAGAGGTCCTCACTGATGGTACTAATGGCACTCCTGGGAGGTGGCAGAAACAGGAAGTGGGGCTTGGCTGAAGGAGGGCTGTGACCTCAGGGGTTGTTTGGGTCCCAGTTCCTCCTCCTTCTCCTCCTCCACCTCCTCCTCGTCCTCCTCCTTCTTTTTTGTGGGACCGGGGTTTGCACTCACGACCTTGGACTTGCCAGGCAGGCACTTGCGCCACAGAGCTATCTCAGTGGCTCTCTTCTGTGGCTCTCTCTCCCTGCTGCTTCCTGGCAGCCGTGAGGTGGGCAGCTGTCCTCCCTGTACTGCTGTGATGTTTCTGCCCCTCCATGGGCTTAAGAGCCCCACAACCAGTAGACCAGAGCCTGAATCCATGAGCCAAAACGCATCTTGGCTCCCCTTGCCTGGTCTTCCCAGGCATTGCCTCACAGCTGCCCAAAGCTAACACAGCGCCTTCATTTCTGCAAGCTCCAGTGCTTCCTGGAAAAAGGGAGCTGACAATACCCACCTGGGGGTGGCTGGCACAGACAGTGGCTATAAATATAAAAGGCTCAGCCAAGCACCCAGCACCTACATACTCAATAAAATAATGAGGTCTCCTGTGGTTACATTTATGTTACTCAATGATATATATTGCAGTGTCATGATTAATAAGGGAGTGAATGAAAGGATAACTAGGTGGGCTGCGGAGATAGCTTGGCGGTATAAGTGCCTGCCTGGGCTAGCACAAAGAAGCAGGTTCCATCCCCTATACCACATGCTGTGCCAGCAGCACACCCCCTCGCCTGCTGTACTGGCCACTGAAACCAGGCATGGTGACACACACCTACAATGCCGGTACTGGGGAGGCTGAGGCAGGATGAGTCTGAGCTGTGTAGGGAGACACCGTACCAAATAAATAAATAAATAAATAAATAAATAAATAAATAAATAAATAAATAAATAAATAAATGATTTAAACAATCATCACAAAAAGAAGAAAGAATGATGAGGTATGTTAACTTTAATTAAATCATGTCTTTGGACCATGGTGGAAGCAGACTTTAATATTCCTTGTCCCTTGGACAGCGAATGACCACATGTATCCCCACTCGCAGTACTTTTGATTGTTTTGCTGTTTCTGTTTTAGATGAATCCATCACCCTCTGCAAATTTCCCCTCTGAAATGTCTCTCAGTTTTTGGATGAGATTCACTTATGCAGGGAGAATGGTGAGAGGCTGGGGAGGGGTGGCTTCTTCTTGGGCAGAGCTTTTGGCTTCTGGGTAACCTCTGTCTCACTGTGGACAGAAATAGAAACAAGTTAAAACTCCAGCATGATTGGCAGAATGAGGCAGAAATGCCCAGGCAAACAGCCGAGAATCAGTCAGCTCAGAAGGCTGGGAGAACCATGGGCTGTGTATGGGGTCTTCATGCACAGGGCCGAAACTAATACAACTGGAGAATATGGAAGTATTTTTGATAGCAACACAAGATAAAACAAACAAACAAACACAAAGCAAGCAAATAAATCAGTAAATTAAAAAAGATCTGAAATAAGTAGATAGACTTAGCTCCAAGGATAACAAAAGTTTTATGAAGAAGAACAAGGAGAAGGAGGAGGAGGAGGAGGTGAAGGCAAAGAAGAAGAAGAAGAAGAGGAAGAAGAAGAAGAAGAAGAAGAAGAAGAAGAAGAAGAAGAAGAAGAAGAAGAAGAAGAAGAAGAAGAAGAAGAAGAAGAAGAAGAAGAAGAGGCCCAGGAGGATGGCTCAGTGGTCTAAAGTGCCTGCTTAGGAAAGCTTGGGTGGCTTCAGGGACCGCGGTTCGATTCCCAGCACCACATGCTGCTCCAGCCCTCAGGGCAGGCTGAGTGGGCCATAAAAATGAGTGAATAAACAAACAAAAGTTCTGAAACAAGAAAAAAATAAAAATAAATAAATAAATTCTTTAAAAAAAAAAAAAGAAGGAGGAGGAGGAGGAGAAGGGGAAGAAGAAGAAGAGGAAGAGTCAGCAAGATAGCTCAGTGGACTAAGCGCCTGCTTAAGCAAGTGCAGGGACTGGGATTTGATCCCTGGCACCATATGCTGTGCTGGGCCCTGGTGGCCCATGGCTATAATCCCAGGGCTGGGGAGGATGAAAACAGGAGGATCACTACAAGTTCAAGCTGTGTAATAAGAATCTGTACCAGATACATATAATAATAAAATAATCATAACAAGCTGGGTTAAATAATCATAACAAGAAGGCAGCACATGCCTGTCTGTAGTCCCAGCATTTCCAGGAGGCCAAGGCAAGAGAGTTGCCAGTTTGAATCCAGCCTAGACAACTTAGCTAAATCCTGTCTCACAACAGAAATGTGAAAATGGTTGTGGATGTAACTCAGTGGGAAGGCCCTGAGGTTAGTCCCTAGAGCTGAGAAAAATAAAAAGAAAGGAAGAGAGAAAGAAAGAGACATGGACACACACACACACACACACACACACACACACACACACACACACATTGCCTCATGGTTCAGCAGATGAAAGTGATGATATCATAATGCTGATTAATGATCTAATCAAAATTCGTATCAGGCTCCTGAAGAATCAAGTAGTAGGGGCACAGCATAGTACTCAAATATACAGAGGAGAACAGATAAGAAAGCATCATTGCTGTGAAATAACATTGTTTTGGAACCAGCTTTGCAGCACTACGAATTCGTTAATTTAAGAAGCACTTCTAAGGGCTGTGGTGATAGCTCAGCAGCATAAGTGCCTGCCTGGCAAGTGCAAGGTCCTGGGTTTGATCCCTGGTTTCCTTACCCCCCCCCCCAAAAAAAAGAAGCATTTCTGTTGTGTTTACTTTGCAACAGGCTTTGTTCTAAGTGCTCTACAAATACCTGGCCATTTGGAGCGCTATGGTGACCTGTGCCATTCCTACTATTATCATTTCCATTTCACAAATTAAAATAAACCCCCGAGGCCCAGCAGGATGGCTCAGTGGTCTAAAGCGCCTGCTTAGGAAAGCTTAGGCAGCTGCAGGGACCGCGGTTCAATCCCCGGCACCACATGCTGCGCCAGCCCTGCCCTCAGGGCAGGGGCTGAGCCGGCTATAAAAATAAATAAATAAACAAACAAAAGTTCTGAAATAAAAAATAAAAATAAAAAAATTCTTAAAAAAATAAAAAATAAAAGAAACCCCCGAGGAAGAGAAGTTAGTGACTATTCAAGGCCCCAACCTAGTAGGTCATAGTGGAGCTGGGACTTAGACCCAGGCAGCTTCACCCCACAGCTGGCTTCCTGCTCAGCCCCTGAGGGATGACTATGTATCAGTGTAATGAAAATAAAAATATGCCATCATGGATATTTTTCCAGAAGAACTGAAACCTCATACCACAGCGATACATGTGCACTCATGTTTTTGTTTTGTTTTTTTTTAAGAATTTTTTATTTGTTTTTTTTTTTTTTTTTCTTGTTTCACAACTGTTTATTCACTCATTTTTATGGCTGGCTCAGCCCTGGCGCAGCATGTGGTGCCGGGGATTGAACCGCAGTCCCTGAAGCCGCCCAAGCTTTCCTAAGCAGGCGCTTTAGACCACTGAGCCATCCCGCCAGGCCCTGTGCACTCATGTTTATAGCAGCACAATTTGTCATAGCTAAATCTTGGAAAGAACCCAGATGCCCATCAGCTGAAAAATGGATAAAGAAGATGTGGTATTTTTACACAATGGAGTATTAGTCAACTACAAAACAGGATAAATCTGAGTCTTTTATTGGTAAATGGATGCAACTAGAGAACATACTTTTAAGTGAAATAAATCAGACCTGCATGTGCAAATGTCATATTGTCCCCTTAGTGCGAGGACCTGAAAGAGAAGAATGGAATTGGAAGGGTACAATAGATACCGGGAAAAAGGAATGAATTTATTCGAAAGGAAAGAGCTACTGCGTTGAGAAGGACAGGAGAGGGAATGGGAGAAAGAGATTCTTAAATATATATTTGGTCGTTAAAGGTCCCACTATGCAGCTCAGGCTAGGGGAAAGAGATTTATCTATGTATGTATGTAAAGTAAGCAGGATGGTTTGGACAACTGTACTGTGCATTTCTGCTGCTCTGTGAAAAGGAGCAGATAATATTTAATTTGTTTTGTCTCCCTTTTCAATTGTTTGCTCTTTTCTCTCATTAATTTCTTCCTTTTAAAAAATTTATATATTTGGTACAGAGTCTCACTACACAGCTTGGACTCATACGGATTGTCTTAGTTACTTTTTACTCATTGCTGGGACAAACACCTGACACCCAAAATGAAGGAAGGAAAGGTTTATTTAGCTCACAGTTACTGGAGGTTTCAGTCCATATTCGGCTGGCCCAAAGCTGAGTGGAACAGGGCAGAGAGCATCCAGTTCATGGTGGTGGAACAACAACAATCACAACAGAGGCAATCGACCAACCAGGGCAGCAGACAGCAACAGCACTAGTCTGTCTCTCTGTTTCTATATTACATTTAGGCTCTCCACCTAAGCCTATCTACCTTAGTCTACACCCATAATCCCAGAAGTACTCAGACCATAATCTAATCCGTATTAACACATAATCTTAGTGACTTATGAGTCAAGTCTCAATCTATAGAAGTCCCTGCCCCATGATTGCATGAGGCTTTGGGAGGACAACTAGACATAAACCATAACACCAATCCTCCTATTTGCAGCCTTCCCAGTTCTGGGATTACAAGCATGTGCCACCATACTGAGTCTTTGTTGCTGGCTCAGCATGCCCAAGGGTGGAGCCAGGGATTGAACCCTAGTCTCTGCACTTGCCTAAGCAGGCACCTAGTCTGCTGAGCTATCTTGCTGGCCCTAATTTCTTATACATTTCTTTCTTTCTTTCTTTTCTTTTTTTTTTTTTTTTGTCTTTTTGAGACAGGGTCTCGCTGTACAGTTCAGGATGTCCTTGAGCTCAGTTTTGTAGCCCAGGCTGGTCTCGAACTCTCACCAGTCCTCCTGCCTCAGCCTCCCAAGTGCTGGGTCTTTCTTTCTTCCTTCCAATTTTGCATACATATATCTGATAATATGAATAACTGGTTAGGAGACAACACTATGCATCACAACAAATACTGTAAATTCGTATTACTTTGTTAAGTGAAATTTTGTATGACTTATAATATTTTATATTTTTAGCTGGGTGTGATGGCACATGCCTGTGATCCCAGCACTCGGAAGGCTGAGGCAGGAAGATTGGTGTGAGTTCGAGACCAGCCTGGGCTACAAAAGTGAGCTCAAGGCCAGCCTCAACTGCATAGTGAGTCCCTGTCTCAAAAAGACAAAAAAAAAAAAAAATATATATATATATATATATATATATATATATTATACTATTTTGTACTCTTTAAAAATAAAATTGAATAAAATAAAATTTAAAAAATCAGTGTACCATTTTCTTTCTTTCTTTCTTTCTTTCTTTCTTTCTTTCTTTTTTGAAAGTGTACCATTTTCAAACTAATGTTGGAAGTATAGAAAGGCAGAGGGGCTTGCAAGTTAGCTCAATGTTTAAAGTGCCTGCTTGGGCAAACTCAGGTGCAGGGGACCACGGTTTGATTCTATCCCCAGCTCTACGTGCTGCACCAGACCCGCTCTACAGGCAGCCAGAAAAAAAAAAGTATAGAGAGGTAAACTTCTAAAATATGATCTTTTTTTCTATAAGTAGCTAACAGAAGTAGAATGTCAAGCACCTATTAGCTAACTTTTCACTTCTCCAGGAATTCAGTTGGTCTCTCCCATAAGCCATCTGTACAAGCAGCTGTGAGGGATCCCTTGCTGAATAGGAACAGATCCCTGAATTCGGGATACTCACAGTACTGAGAGGGACACAGCCACAGACATTGTCATGACCTTAGCCGGACCTAATGGTGGGAAAGCACAGAAAACAAAATAGGCAGTCCTTGGGGAGGGCTGGAGGAGGCGATGCTCCAGCTAGGCCTCGGGAAATAGGTAGGAGTTAGCAAGATGACAAAAAAGCTTCAGTGAAGCAAGAGGAAGGAACAAAGAATCCTTGCTAAAATGCACTGGATTGGCTTGGTCTCCTTCTCTACCACTCTCAGATGGATGTCCAAAAAGAGTAGTATGGATTACTTCCTCTTAATATGGGGGTTCCTTGCAGTTCCTTGGTGTACCCTGGGGAGAAATGTTGATAGGAATGAGGAAAAAGGTTGCCTAGTGACCAACAGCTGAAATTGTTCAGACAGGCTGTTTTCCTCAAGATTGAGGTAGTTTGACTGCTATAGGCACTCTGGCATTGTCCTGGCCTCCCACATATGACTAACTTCCAGCTTTAGCCTCTCCCAGCAGGTTCCATAGTCCAAAGCAAGCTGGCTCTGAACCTCTGGAGATCTTTTTGCCTCTGCCTAACAAGTGCTGGGATCATAGCTATGCGTCATCACACCCTATGATTTCTTAACATGTTATGTGTTGCTGGTTTTAAGATACTGAATGCTACATGCACACAACAATTCATCTTTATGTTAGTTGATACTCCCTTACTTGGGTGCCAGAATACAAAGTGGTGTTATTTTTCTGGGCTTCTGCATAGTCCTATGACGTCTGGGGTTCCAGTCCACATTGATGGTAGAGTTGTGCTCTGGGCTAAGCATCTGTCCTGAGCACCTCTGCATTTGACCTCTCACCCGCAGCTCTTCATTGATTTACTGATACATCCGTCGGCCTTTCCTTTGCCAGCTCCCTAAAAACAGGCTCTCAACTACAGGTGTAGTGGATTTCTAACAGGTAGTCAACTTCTTACACCCAGCTGGACTAAGTTAGCATGGTTCTGGGTGTTGGAGGCCCACCTGAGAGTTGTTACAGCAGCATAAAAGGCAGAATAGGAGAAGCTGCCGGAAGGCGGTTAGGGGTGCTGCTTGGAGGAGCTGTTAGAGCTGTTGGGAGACACTTGGGCTGTTCTGCTGGAGGACATTATCATGCTGGCTTTCCCAGTGAACCTTGGAGGAGCTCTGGTCCTCATCGATTCCTGGCTCCGGAGGGGCAGATGGTGCACTGCTCAGCCTTGTGGAGAAGCTTGTTGTGTTGTTTTTCCTGATGGAGACTCAGCTGTCCTCATCACTGGAGGAGCACAGGGACCTCACTGTTGCTGAGGAGGGCTGTGGTACTTTTCGGGGAGCTCTGGTTCTTCTTTTCAGTTTTGCTTCCTGGCTCCAGTGCAGATCCCTCAGCCTGCTAGCACAGCTCCTTCATCCTGCTAGCATAGACTTCTTAGCTTCCACCACTGGCCTGGGCCTTTCCAGCACAGATCTATGAAGCAGAATCCAGGCCCTCAGCTAGATTCTTTAGCACATAGTGTGTGGCTAGATTTCCTGCACTTGCTGTATATGATTCTTGCGTGATTCCTTATAAACTAATGTTATAAAATGTGTCCTATATTATATTATTCCCCTTGCAAAAACCCCAAATAATGACAACAGGGAACTGTTTCTTTTTTTCCATACTGGGAGTTGAATCCAGACCCTTCTCACTGAGCTACATCCCAAGCCTGGTTTTATTTTTTATTTTAAGATGGGGTCTTGCTAAGTCACTGCGTTGACCAGGCTGGACGTGAATTTGCAGTCCTCTTGCTTCAGCCTCCCAGAATGTTGGGATTGCAAACTGCACGTGCGCTGTGCACCGTGTGAAGAGCTGCAAGCAACCCTATTGTGTAGAAGTTTAACCTTCCCTTGGGGTACATCAGCCACGTGCTTGGCAGAAGGCTCAGCCACAGCACACAGTGGTAGTAAATGCGGCCACTGCAGTCAGTGTAACAGAAGATTGTCACATGCATATTTAAAGTAAAACCATGAGTGACAGTAAATGCAGGAATGGAGGCAGCAACCCAAGCACAAGTCTCGGGGACTCAATGTGGCTTCTTCAGCTATTTCTCTGGGATCCTGATTGGTGTTGGGAGGGAAAGTTCATGGATCACCCAGGGACGCTGGCAAAAGTAACAGGAACAGAGGGTGGAGCACCATGCGGCAGCCATGGTGCCCTCACCTTCCAGGTGTGGCTGAGTGTCTTAGGGGCCAGGCACTGGGCAAGGACCTGGACACCAAGGGCCTCGAGGATGAGTCTCCTGTCCCTGCAGACAAAGCTCAAGAGATGGACAGCAGGCCTATAACTGGATACGTTCTGAGTGGTGAGATGGGGAGGGCACAGGGCACGGGATGGGGGCTGTGAAGAGGGGAGCAGGAGGCCCCTGTGCTGGAATTTCAAGATTAGGAAAAGAACAAGAAGTAAGAACAGGAGACTGAGGGCAAAGGCAGATTAGGATAAAAAGGCTTTGGGTAAGCTGAACAGGTTAAGTAACTAAACTAAATAAACCGAAGGTGAGGATCTAAGCAGATAAAGATAAAAAGCCTTGAGAAATTAGGATACAAAGGACAAAGGACAAGTGCCTTTGGGTACAAAGGACAACAGCAACAACAAGGAAGAAAGCCTGAAAAAACAATTTTAAAAAAGCCTAAGAAGATTGGAATACTGGAAACAAAAAAATAATACAGCTAGCTTTCCTGACCTCGAAAGCCTGGCCGCAGCAAACAGCAGTAACTGCCTCCCATACCCCACCTCCACCTTCCTGAACAAAGGCCACACAAAGGGGCCATGGGATATAGCTCAGCAGCACAAAGTGGCACTCGGCCTGGCAAGTGCCAGGACCTGAGTTTGGGTCCTGGAGCCCTTCTCGACAGCAGGAGTGTCCCCTTTTTCCCCTTTTGTTACTTTGTGCAAACCACACCCCTGGCCTGGTTCCTACTGCTTGCTGTGCTGCACACCCTTCTGAGCCGCCTAAGCCCAGGGGCCAGAGGGGAGACAGCAGGTCACACAAGGGCACTCAGCCTAGGGGCCAGCAGTGATGTTGGTGAGGTGGATGATCGGCTTTCAGGTGGCTCTGCGGCTCCAAGGTGGATGCTAGACCATTACTAATGACTCTCTGCTCAGCCTGTAAGATGCCCGTGGATCTAGCTAAATTGCTGTAGTGAAGAAAAAAAAAAAAAATCGTGGTCCACACGTGCACTCCCAGCACTGGGGAGACGAAGAGGGTGCATGCCTTTAATCACAGCACCCCAGGAGGCTGAGGTGAGAGAATCACAAGATCAACTTAGTAACTTAGTGAAGTTCCAACTCAATAAATTAAAAAAAGGCTTAGTGCCAGACATGGTGGCACACACCTATAATCCCAGCACTTGGGAGGCAGAGGCAGGAGGATGGTTGTGGGTTTGAGACTGTAATAGGTCAACTGAATTTTGAGCTGTAACTATGGAAAACTATTAGTTTCCCTTATGCTTCCTTGCTTCCTGGGCTAGGGGTCAATCAGAATCAGTCTTCTGTGTGACAAATGACTGGTGGCCCTGAGCTCAGTAATAAAGGCTCATTTTAAATTCTCATTTTTGGATTTCAGTCTGGCTTCTGTTTGAGAACCCATAACAAGATCAGCTACAAAGTGAGCCTAATGACAGCCTGAACTGCATACCAAGATTCTATTTTTTAAAAAAAGACACACACAAAAAGGGCTGACCTCCCCCCGACAACCAACACCCTGTCATGGGAATTTTTCTGAGCTGTGGCCTCCTTCCCTTACTCCCTTACTGTCACAGAAGTCAGGCTGGCCCAGACAGCTATAAAGACCAAGTAAGCCTTGCCCTGCCCAGCCCCACAGTTGTAGGGGCCTTGATGAGCCCTGTTATGTCCCCCAACCATCCTTACAGAGCTTCTACCTGCTCCCCACCTTTTTTTTTTTTTTTTTGGTATTAGGGATTAAACTCAGGACTTTATGCTTGCCAGGCAGGCGCTTAAGCCACTGAACTAGCTCCCCGTAATTGTCAGGCTTGCTGAGCTGTAGCTCATGACCACCCCCCACACGCACCGTGAAAGCCATGCTGACTCTGGATAGCAGGAGCTTTGGTGAGCCTACCCTGCCCCCAAACCACTGCAGGAGCCTTACTAATCTGTGCCCCACCCCCTGACCATCACTGCTGAGCCTGGATGAACATTGGGAACTTCAAAAATGTCAAAATGAAGGAGCAAAAGGAAATCTCAGGGGCTACAGAGACAGCTTGGCAGTCCTAGCACCTGGCTGGCAAGCACAAGGGCCCAGACTTAATCCCTGGTACCATAGGCCATGCCTGCCCCAGAACCTGGGTGCACTGTCCAGGCCACTGAAACCAGGCATGGTGGTACACATCTGTAATCCCAGCACTGGGAAGGCTAACACAGGAAGATCACTATGAGTCCTCACTATGTAGTGAGATCCCAAACCAAATAAATAAGAGATTAAAAAAAAAAAAAAGGCAGTCTCAGACCTCCAGAACACCTAGGACAAGTCCAGGAGACCAGGTCATAGAAGAACTTGGAAGTCACACACTTAAGTTTCTGAAATGATAGCAGCTGAAGTAAAGAAACAACTCCATGAGGCTATAGAAGAAATCAGATCAAAAATAATCTCTGAGATTAAAAAAAGACAACAATTATGAAAAATTGCTCAGTGTATCTGAAGAATATATAGTAAAAAAAACAGAATTAAAAAAATGATGGAGGGACCCGGCAGGATGGCTCAGTGGTCTAAAAGTGCCTGCTTAGGAAAGCTTAGGCGGCTGCAGGGACCGCAGTTCGATCCCCGGCACCACATGCTGTGCCAGCCTTGCCCTCAGGGCAGGCTGAGCCAGCCATAAAAATAAATCAACAAACAAAAGTTCTGAAACAAAAAATAAATAAATAAAAAAGTAAAAAAAAAATTAAAAAATGATGGAAACATTGAATAAACAATACAGGAAAGAATCAGAATGCATGAAACAGATTCAAACAGATATCCAGGAAATTAAGAATTCCATTGAAAGTTGGTAAAACTGCTTGAACAAAACTCAAGACAGACTTTCAGACCTTGATGACAGCATTGCGGCTAGTGATTGCAAAAGAAAAGATGTCCTAAAAATAACAAGGAACTAGGAAACAACAATTCAACAGCTGCAAGATAATGCAAAGAAAAAACAATATAAGGGCCAGACACATAGCTCAGTGGACTAAAGCACCTGCTTGGGCAGAGCACAGCATCTGCTTAGGCAGAGCTCAGTGGCCGGGTTTAATCCCTACCATGTTGGCCTCACCCCCAGGGCACGCTGAGGCAGTGATTAAGACTGGGCATGGTGGTGCACTCCTGTAATCCCAGTGTTTGGGAGGCTGAAAACAGGAGAATCACTATGAGTCTGATCTACATAGCGAGACCCTATAGACCCTGTACCAAATACATTTTGACTGATCAGTGTCAAAAAAAAAAAAAAAAAACCCAGCAGGAGCCAATACAAATGGCATTAAAAAGATTATTTGCAGAAGTAATAGCAGAAAATTTCCCAAGCATGAGAAAAGAATCTAATATACAAATAAGTGAGGCATACAGAACTCCAATTAACCATAATCAAAATAAATCTACAGCCAGAGACATAATAGTCAAGATCCCAGAAATTCAGCAAAAGAACTGAATATTGAAAACTGTTGAGAGAAAAGAAGCAGATACCTGTAATGGAAAGCCCAATAGAATCATAGCAAATTTCTCAACACAAACCAGCAAGTCACAAAGAGTTCCAGACCAGCCTGAGCTACCGAAGTGAGCTTAAGGCCAGCCTGAACTGCATAGCGAGACCTTGTCTCAAAAAGGCAAAAATAAATAAGTTAATTAATTTAAAAAAAATTAAAAGGACTCAGTGTAAGAGCCCTGGGTTTGAATTCCAGTACCACGGAGGCAGAATAGGCAGTGTTTTCTCAATTTAGAGGAATATTTAAAGCAAGAGGTTGGGGCAGGCAAGATAGCAGGTGCTGGGTTCAATTCCCAGCGCCACATCACATGCCACCTCCACACCAGGTGTGGTGACACATGCCTTTAATCCCAGCACTGGGGAGGGTAAAAACAAGGATCACTAGGAGTCCGAGCTGCATAGTGAGACCCTGTATCAAATACATTAAAAAACAAAATGCACTGGAAGGTTGAAGACTGGAAGTTTTTCTTCGGTAAAAATTTCAACCCTATTAAGCTTTCGTTTCATCTCCAAAATGGAGAGTGTAACGCCATCTATTGGTGACAGAGAGGGTTACCAACCCATCAATGGATCCCTCCTTTGACCTTAGCGTAGTGGAGCCGGTTTTTACTTAAGTAGCAATGGGACCTGGATTTAAAACACACCACACTTATTTCCAAGTCTCTCTTGCAGCTGGCACCATGTTACCTTGAAATAAAGTGGCACTGTTATGTGGAATTTCCAGGAAGCAGGATCCAAAGGGCAGGAGTTGGAGCTATACGCAAATGAGCATGAGGCGGAGTTCGGAAGCCCGGAACTCCAGAGCTGGGCGGCGGTCAGCGTGCTAACGCTGTAAATGTTTAGATTTCAATCGCATCCAGAAAATTTCAGGACTCATCATATTTCAACAATTTTTCACAAATCACTGAATTGGAGATAGGTATGGTGTGAGTGTCTGCCTGGCAAATGCCAGGTCCTGAATTTGATCTGTGGTACAAAAAAAAAAAAAAAAAAAAAAAAAAAAAAAGAGTAGGAGGGAGGGCGGGGGAGAGAAAGAGAGACTGAGGTATTGAGGGCCAGCAAGATGGCGCAGCAGTTTAAAGTGCCTGTTTAGGCAAGCTTAGGCAACCACAGGGAATGAAGTTCGATCCCCAGCACCACATGCTGTGCCAGCTCCACCCCCAGGACAGACTGAGCTGGCCATAACATAAAAAAAAAAGAAGAAAGAAAGAAAGAAAAAGGGGCCCAGCAGGATGGCTCAGTGGTCTAAAGTGCCTGCTTGGGAAAGCTTAGGAGGCTGCAGGGACTGCGGTTCGATCCCCGGCACCACATGCTGCGCGAGCCATGCCCTCGAGGTGGGCTGAGCCAGCCATAAAAATGAGTGAATAAACAAAGGTTCTGAAACAAGAAAAAAAGAAAGAATGCGAAAGAAAAAGAAATTGAATTATATAGATATAATGGGTAAATTTTATGATAGGTAAATTTTATGAAAGGACACCTTTTTTTTTTTTTTTAAGGTTTCAGTATTTTATTTTTTTTTCTTTTTTCTTTTTTTTCTTCAATTCTTTTATTGTTTAAATTTAACAATGGTTATATTACATATTTTCATCATCGGATCAGTTTAGATTAATACATATAGGTATATAAGATTGATCAAACAACTAAACATTAACCTTTCTAAATCCACATTA
>PVJA010027163.1:0-28895 GCA_004027025.1 Myocastor coypus
CTTCCTCTTAGTCCAAAGAGAAATATATTCTTTTCCTTTTTTTTTTTTTTTCTAAGCAAGATCAATAGGGAGGTGGGTCATGCCCACACACTATACTCTGTAGAACGATTGTGAGGACAGTATGCAATATGTCAACTTTCAAAGAAAAGAAAGGGGAAAATAAATTTTAAAAAAGTAATGTTGATTTAGAAGGGTTAATGTTTAATTGTTTGATCAATCTTATATACCTATATGTATTAATCTAAACTGATCTGATGATGAAAATATGTAATATAACCATTGTTAAATTTAAACAATAAAAAACGGAAACTTGAAAAAAAAAGATAGTCTGTGCATAGAGATGCTATTTCTTTTCTTCTCTGTATGCATTTTATTGCTTGTCTTGGCTATAGTTAAAACCTTCAGTATGGTGTTTATGTACTAGTGAAAGAGGACCACTTAGTAATAAAGAATTCTAGTGTCTTACCACTAGCTAGGACAATAAGTGCAGGTTTTAAGGACTGCTTGTTATCTACTTGGCTGATAATTTTCATTATTAGTTGGTGCTATCTCTGTTCAGTATGGAGAAGGTTTATCAGTGCTACCAAAGTTTTGAAAAAAAATTTGCTTTCATTGATTTTTTTCCCTAGCATTTTGTTTTAACTTGTATGTATTTTGGCTCTATTTCTCTGTCATTACCCTCTGTCTTGCTTTGAGCTTAATTTGCTACTTTTCCCCTTCCTGTTTCTTCAGCTGAAAACTTGAGTTATCGATTTGAGATCCTTCTTGTTTTCTAATGTAAGTATTTATTACTATACATTTCTGTCTGAACTTTGCTTTAGCTGTGCATATACATTTTCATATATTATGCTTTTGTTTTCATTTAATACATAACATTTTTAAAATGCATCTTGAGACATCATCTATGGTCCACGGACTTTAAAAAACATCTTTTATTTTTGCTGATACTAGGAGTTGGACCAAGAGCCTTCACTCTGGGTCACACCCTGCCCCCCATCTAAAACCATTTTGAGATTTTCTTCAAGTAGCTAAGTTTCCAAGGCTATGCTTGATCTTAGATCTTCTTGCCTCAGCTTTCTGAAGTTCTGGAATTACAGGCATGTAGCACCATGCTGGCTTAGAAATGTTTTTTCTTAAATTTTCAATTGTGTGTGTTTGAGTGTGTGTGTGTGTGTGTGTGTGTGTGTGTGTGTGTGTGCTTTGTGTACTTCTATTAACTTATTTTGTATTCTAGTTTCTTTAGTTGATAATGTCTAACAAACTGAACTGTACCATTTTTATTCTTTCAAAAATCTGCTAAATTCTGTTTAGTAGCACAAAATATAAACTATAAGCATTTCATGTGCAGTAGAAAAGAATGAGTACAGACACACACTAAGTAGAAAGCTTCAGCCATGTCAGTTCACGAGGCTGGGCAGAGCCTTGGCGAGCTTTCTGACTACTTGCTTCCTCAGTGACCAGGACAGATGGGTGACCTCTCCAACTTTCAGTTTGTCTGCTTTTCCTTCTCTGCAAGGATCTGCCTCATGTGCCTTGAAACTCTGTTATTATGGGAATACACATTTAGTATTGCTACATGTGCCTGGAGAATTGACCACCTTTTAATTATATAATGTCCCTCTACCCATAATCATCTTTCCTCTGAGATCCACTTAGAAGTAATCATTTGGAGCTACATTAGTTCTCATTTAATTAAGGTTTACATGGTACATCTCTCTCCATTTTTCTGTTTACCTCATATCTTAACATTTAATATAAGTGTTTTGCAAACAGCATACAGTTGTGTCTTGATTTTTTATTTTATCTTACAGTCTTTGCTTTTTATTTGTATGTATAGATCATGCACCTTTAAGTTACTGGTATGTTTAAATTAAGATACTCAAAATGAGTGTGGTGGTGCATGCCTCTGAGCTCAGCTACTTGGAAAGGCACAGCAGGAAAATCAAGAGTTCAAAGTCAAGCTTGGCAACATAGTCAGACTCTTTCAAAAAAAAGAAAGAAAATAGCGGGGCTGGTGATATAGCTCAGTAGAATAAGCATTTGCCTGGCAAGCGCAAGGACCTGGGTTCAATCCCTGGTTCTGCAGTAAATAAATAAATAAATAAATAAATAAATAAATAAATAAATAAAAATAGAAAAGAAAGAAAGAAATAAAGAGAAAGAAAATAAAGATATACAAACAGGCCAATTTGGTTTTTATTCATAAAAAAATGGCTCATTTACTTTTTCTTCTGAGCTTAGCAATTTTTGATTTTCACTACTGACTATACCTACTATTTTTTTTTTTTATTTTTTTAAAGAATTTATTTTATTTTATTATTTTTCTTGTTTCAGAACTTTTGTTTATTTATTTATTTTTATGGCTGGCTCAGCCTGCCCTGAAGGTAGGGCTGGCGCAGCATGTGGTGCCGGGGATCGAACCGTGGTCCCTGCAGCCTCCCAAGCTTTCCTAAGCAGGCGCTTTAGACCACTGAGCCATCCTGCCGGGCCCCTATACCTACTATTTTTTAAATGATTTATATATTTTAAAAAATTAATTGACATGTATCCTCATATTTATAAGGGCATTGTGTAAATATATTCCCAAGTCTTTCCTCTCTTTTTTGTGCTATTATTGTCATATATTTCACTTTCACATATACTAGTCATTTATCTGTAATTTAAAATATGAGAAAATACCTTTATTTTATTTTTATGCCTTCTAATCCTGAATCACCTCAGGCCTAAGGGAGTGAAGTCTTCAACTGTCACTGGATTTGCCTTTGATCCCTCCAGTGCCAGCATGATCTGCTGCACAGGTTTGAAGCTCTTTGGTAAAGCGCGTGACTCTAGGATGGTGAAGTCTTTCTGGTGACTCCATCTCTCTGTCAGGAGGGACTGACACCAGCCTTCAAACTTATGCTGGAGCCCAGGCTGTGCTGTGGCTTCTCCAGAGCTTCCTTCCCTGTGGGGCCTGCCCAAAACTGGGCTCCAGTGGAGACTGCAGTCTTAGTTGCCTTTTCTCAACATCTAACTTTCCTTATTCCCCTTTTCCTGTGAACATTCTTCCTAAACTGCCCTCCTTCTCATGTCAGTCTAGTCTAGAAAGATGAACTTAAGATACCACACTAGGAAAATGAGCAAAACCTCAAGGAAGACAGTTCATACAAGTGTTCATCCAAGTTTCTTAAAAATCTCAACCAAGTTCATATATACTAGTAGTTTGTAAGCTAGGGCAGGAACAGCAAGGGAAGAGCACTGAGAAACCAGAGAGGACGAAGAGTGAATATGCACTGCACTGTCACCAAGAAAACATGGGTCGGCCTTTTGAGCCTGAGGACTGGAACATCTCGACAAAATTTATTGAGTAATTGTATTTTGAGACAGAATTTGGAGAGCTCTGAGGGAAAGGAAAGAAGAGAGAAGTATATACTTTTGCCTTCTTTTCTTAACTTGATTCCAGGAATTAAAGTATACTCATTAGGATATGAAGACCCCCACACTTCTGGAAAATGCTGGGGAAAAAAAATTAAAAATAAATGCTCCCAAGCCTGGCATGGTGGTGCACACCTACAATCCTAGCATTCAGAAAGGTGAGTCTGGAGGATCACAAAGACCTCAAAACTAGCGTGGTCTATAATAGCCTGAATTGCAGTGAGATCTTGTCTCATAAAAACCCCAACCAACCAACCAACCAACCAAGCAAACAAATAAGTAAATATTCATTAATATGTCTTATCTATTGAGTCTCTTTTTCAAACATTGCGTCCAGGAGAAACATCCCTATTGACGTAAAAGTCTTGATGGGTAGCATTAGGCGTTCTGGAAAGTCAGAGCCTGAAGCGAAAGCTGCACTGAGGTGGGACGTGGGAGAGAAGCTGCAGTATGTGTGACTTCAATTGGTTGGAACAGCGCTCTGGCACTGCCGTGGCACAGGATGAACCCTGGCCTCAGGATAGGAGACGCCAAGACGCCCAGAAGTGTTAATAAGGCAGCGATCTTTCTAGATTCCACAGGCCGCTGGGACTGAGCACAGGCATAGAATTTTATCAACACAAAATAGCTGATAGCTACATTTGCAAACAGAAGTAGGTCAATATCCAACCCACTGATCTACTCGCGAATCTCCTATCATTCACCCCACTTCTCCACACCCAAGAAGTGGGGACCCACTGGAGTCCCCTTCTGTCCCTCTCTCAGATAGGAGCTTTCTTTCCCCCAATAAATAAATTCTGCTCTGAACCTCCATCGTTCCTAAAATACATTCTTTGGTCTTAGAGGACATGAACTCCCCTCAAGTGTCTGTTAGATTGGGAGTTTCATTCCCGTGTATCATTTTGACTTGTGAAATAAACAAATCTGGAATTAGTAAGGTGACACTTCATTGAAAAGTTACCACAGTGAAGGCAGTGATTATTACAAGAAGGAAAGCATTTTGATCATAAATCTGTAACTGTTCTACTGTCTAGGCAAAAGATTGTCCTGTGTAGAGAGGAATAAAAAAGATCAGTGTGGAGGAATAAATAAGCTGGGTGTGGAGGAGTGGGATCGCCGGGAGGAGGAGATCAGAGAAGGCATCTGCTGAGGCCCGCTTGTTTGTTGAAACGATTAGCAGGGGCTGAGCCTCAGCTGGCTCAGGCTAAAGACTGGTCAAAGTTCAAGGACTGAGGGAAAGAAGGAGTCTCAGAAGTTTGAGTCATAAGTTTTGTTCCTATTGATCAGTAGAGAACACAAGTTCTCTTAGTTACTTCACACCAAAGAAAGGGAATTTGGAGGGCCTGTGCCTGTCCTTGTCATGTGAGTCTTATCTGAATCTCATAGCTATGGTGACAGCTGGCCTAGGGGTAACAACTCTCTGGTCACTGCAATTTCTGAGATAAAGGTTTCCTCCACTTCCTCTTGTGGTCAGTATACTCTACACTTTAGTCTTTAAAGGCATAAATAGTTTTACAAGTTGATAGACTACCTACAACAATTAATCAGCTAATCTACAATTTTAAGACCAGGAGATAACTGATACAATCTTGCTGGGCCTTAAATTGTCCTAGCTAGACCAGGTGTAGTAGTGCACCCCTGTGATCCCAGAACTCAGGAGGCTGAGGCAGAAGGATCCTTGGGAGTTTGAGACTAGCCTGGCCTACAAAGTGAGCTCAGGGCTGGTCTGAACTGCACTGCAAAGTAAGACCCTGTCTGAAAAAGACAACCAAAGATTTCCTATCCAGGACTAACTCCAATTTACATTCTTCCAAATACTTGCTAAGGCACTCTTCTTCCAACATGTTTTTTTCTTTTTAAAAGTCATTGATATCCTTTTAATGTCTCACTCTTGATAAGTCACTAAATTAAAAATGATAAAAAAAAGAAATGACTAAAATTTCCATGCCTTCAGACAGACTGTAAGAAGAGTATAAGGTGAGGACATGAGTTCAGGTCCTAGGTCTGCCATACAGTCTCTGAATTTGAGTAAATTATTAAAAAACCTGTGCACCTCAGTACATACATGTGCAATAGAGATCATAATGATACTGCGTATCATTGTGACAATTCAATGAATTCAATGCCAACTGTTTGTTAAGAGTTCTTACTATGGACAAGCTAAGAACTCTGGGTGCAGATGTTGCTGCTGCTCCAAGAGGCACTTCAGGAAGGAAATGTTTATGTGTGTCCAGGCAGCACAGGCAGGGGACCACAGGAAGGTGGCGGTGGTGGAGAATCGCTTTCTGTGTTGCTCTGTCCCCCTCTCTCTTTCCATCCTTTTTATCTTTCCAATCCATTTGTATCTGTGGATCTGGCTTCATCTTACTTTACCTTGTTTTATTATCTATGTGAAACTTCCACAGGCTTCAATGACCTTCCATAGTCAATGGCAACATTAAATCAAAGAAGCATTATACATTTACCTTTGGCTGATGACTGCAAAATTAACAAAAACTATGAGAGGGTTTTTGTTTTGTTTTCTTGTACCAAGAATCAAACTCAGGACCTTGCAGGTACCAGGCAGGCACCTGTGCCATTGATCCCAGGAAAGACCTATGAGGAGTACTTAGAATCTCAACCTGTTCAAGTGGGAAGAATGGCAAACTGCCCTTCATAAGGTACTGTGTACAGAGAATGCATGTGAATAAGACCATCAAACATGCAGCTGACACTCTTGGAGTCGGTGAATGGCATCTTGAGTCAGCTGTCTTACCCACTGTTAGGACTATAAACTTGACACTGTTTCAACTAGAAGGCAAAGGTGCCAGAAACAGCCAAACAGTAATAAATACAAACACCTTATGCTCATAGACTTAGAGGCCATGTGCAGGGTCACACAAATTAGAAATCTGAATGCCACTTGTCCTAGTCAATTCAGTTCATTATTATTGTTATTGTTATTGTTATTATTATTATTACTATTATTATAGCTGGCTCAGCCTACCCTGGGGGTGGGACTGGTGCAGCATGTGGTGCCAGGGATAGAACCATGGTTCCTACAGTTGCCTAAGCCTTCCTAAGCAGGCTCTTTAGACCACTGAGCCATCTCGCTGGCCCTCAGTCCACTTTTGTCTGAACAATTGGATGCTCCTTACAGAGGTTCTCCCCGCCTTCTTCCTGGAAGCTATCTGCCTCTTTCTAGAACACTTACTTCAAGGCGTGATTGGTATTGTTTACTTGGCCTCTCCCAAGCCGCACTATGACCTTATTCAGACCAGGAACTCTCTCCCTCTTATCTGCGTTCTTGGCACTGGCGCAGACGCCAGGAGAAGAAAGTGCTTGGCAAGTATGAAGGCGGTGAGCACATTCCAGTGTGGAGCTCTTGCCTTGGTGCTGCTTATCCTGGAGCTGCTTCCCCAGCAGCTGTCTGGGGTATGTCAGAACCCTTGATTTAGCTTTCCCTTCAGATCTCAAGATGAGAATTTCTGAGTGAGAAGACCAGGAAATCTTAAGCACCTCATGTGATTTTAGTGAAGACAACCAGTTCAAAACTTTGAGTGATTTGTATGAAAGGGTGACTTGGAAAGGAGAGAGCCGGCAACCAGCCAGCTGGCTGTCTTCCAAGTGTTTGGTGTGGGTTCCTTTTTAGATCCACACTTCCGTGTTTCACTTTGGAATCTCCAGTTTTGCTCACATTGTCCCACTAGGGGGCAGCAGAGTACAGAAAAATAAAAGGACAAAACGGAGTGGAGGGTGACCCTTCTAACAATCCTGTACCAAAGAGTGTTAGGAAATCATGACTGTGATATTCCAACCGCCTTCTTATTGATAAGGGAAGAAAAGTCCTAACCTGCTAGGTGTCTGCTACGAGTTGTTCAAAGAATGAAGTTTAGGAGCAACAGAGGTTAAGAACAGAATACATTTATTGGAGGGAAAAAAGCCTCTGTCCTAGACAGAAGGGGTCCCAAGTGCATTGCCTAGGACCCCACCTTTCCTAGGGACTTTTACAGAGCAGATACATGACGCAAAGTGGGTCCTAGGTAGGAAACATAGGAAATCGCAAGGTGTGCGTGATTATGAGTATAACTGCTCCGGCAAAACTGATTAAATTGGGGACAAATGTGGAAGGAAGCCAAGTAGCAAGTAGACAGGAATGCAGCACTGACTGGTGCTCTTCCTGTAGAGGGTTGAATTAGTGGCTCTGCCTGGCTTTCTCAAGGTGATGGCTACCTACTTAGACTACCAGTCCCTGATGTCTGTCCTTAGGGAGGCGTGTGAGTCCGTTTCTTTTATCTTTTATCTTGAGGTCTGGCCCACAGTGGAGGTTCTCGTGTTCTCCACAGTTGTATGATATTTCTCTTCTGCACTGGTTCCTTGCTATCTGACTGCTTGTAATATTTGTATTGAATTCAGTTGCCAGTAACACTATTTTTTTTTTTTTTTTTTCAGAACCAGGGACTCAACTCAGGACCTTGAACTTGCCAGGCAAGCACTTGTGCCCCTGAGCCATCTCCCCAGCCCAGTGACACTACTTTTTACCTACTGTTGTATGCATCTTATTTTTCATTGTAATTCGTATTGCTGTTAAGTAAAATCTTTCCATGTTATGTGTCAAGTTCTCTCCCACAATGTTTGAATACATGTTTTTTGTTTATTTGTTTATAAGGAATTTGTTGATTCCTTTTCTTAAGTCAAGGAAATTATTCTAACTGAAAATATTGTCTACCATTTAGAAGGCAAGAAAAGGAAACTTTAAACTGTTGAAAAATATATCATCTGACCTATGTGATAGAAGATTTTATACTAAGATTTGGTGCGAGTTCAAGACCAGCCTGGGCTACAAAAGGGAGCTCAAGGCCAGTCTCAACTGCATAGTGAGACCCTGTCTCAAAAAGACAAAAAAAAAAAAAAAAAAAGAAAATGTATTGAGTTTTACTAATAAGATTTTCAGCATGAAAATTTAATGGAAGTTTCAGAGTGATTATTACATCTAACTTGTTCATGTCTTATAAGTAAGTGCAGACTCTCAGACAACATTTTTCAGGTCATAGTAAAATCATTAATTGATTTACTTGTGATATGAGGAAAGCAATTTCATTATTTTAGTAGCATGTAGTAGCTGCCTGAAACACAATTCTTAGCAGCTCATCATTCCCGTGACATTGCTTCTCTGGGTGGTTAATTATGACAGCTAAGCATGACCCACTCCAAATAGTAATTCTTCCACACAGACCTGTGCAGTTCCCAATTTGTCCAGCGGCATCTCAGATTCAAGAGGTGCATGCCTCCCTCTTCACACTTCACACATCCCATTTTCTGATGGCTTCAGGAATCAATTTAATTCTCTAGAAGGTTTAGTGAAGATCCCACAGCCTAAAGGAAGGCAGGAGGATGTGTCCAGAGAGGAATCGAGTCATTTCAACACTGAGCCATCTAGGTAGGAAGCTGCCCTGTGACCCTGTCATCTTCTCAACTCTGTCACTACAGACACGGGCAGTGTCACTACAGCAGCTGCGAAGAATGACTGACGCTGTGCATGTGCACTGCGTCTGCAGGATGTGCACGGCACCTACGTGAACACTTTACCCCTGCAGAAGGAAATGTGCATGAAAAGTCCTGCTGTCCCTGTCTTTGCATGCTTCCTGCACAGAAAGCATACTTAGATATCGAGCCATCAAGTTAACATTTCAAATGAACCGCTTCCTGCAGCCCATGCAGTTCCTCTTTCCATATTTACATTTAATTACGTCTTTTTTCTCTTTCCCTAGTAGTTCCTCATTTAACTGGAAGCATACTCGCCATGCAAGTCAGGGCTGACCCAAACCACTGCTTCCACCACCGAGCTCATGGACTCCAGGTGGTATCCACTCTGTCACTAGTCTTGTTCAAATTTCCTCTAGATGTTTCATAACTTTTAAGCTAACTTACACTAATAAATGCCACTAGGAAACCCCATAGGAAGTAGAGAGATATGGAAAGATAAAAGGAACGAAAAAAGTAACTCATACTATGCAAATTTAGAAGTTAAGAAATTGGGAGATTTGGATCCTCGTTTCTGTCCTTGGTTATAGGTTTGCAGTTTACATTTGCTTTTCTTCCTCATTACTTAGTTGATCTTCTTTTTTTCAGTCAGCATCTCAGCTGTTAAGTTTGTTAGATCAGAGTGCATTATTCCTCAGAAATTAAAGTTTTGAGGAATCCCATCTATATTGGGTTATTATTAACATCTAATATCTCTCTAACAGGCCTTGGTTCTAACTATACATTGTATCTGCACACAGAGGTGACCCAGGACCATTGCTCTAACAGCAATGTCATAACTCTCTTTATATCCTTTTGGCCAATGGAATCACCTGCTTCAAGTTTAATGAAATTGTTGGCCGAATTCACTGCATTTTAGATGGTAATAATCCTTTGTCGACTGACACATCTCTCAAGTTGCAAAAAAACTCAGTTACTACTATGTGAATAAAATTTTCTCAAGTGGACACTCAAGAGAAATAACAGGCCGGGTGTGGAGGCACACACCTGTAATCTCAGCACTCAGGAGGCTGAGGCAGGAGGACCGGTTTCAGTTCGAGACCAGCCTGGGCTACAGAAGTGAGCTCAAGGCCAGCCAGAACTGCATAGTGAGACCCTGACTCAAAAAGACAAAAAAAAAAAAAAAAAAAAAAAAAAAAAAAAAAAAAAAAAAAAAAAAAAAAAAAAAAAAAAAAAAAAAAGAGAGAGAGAGAGAGAGAAATAACATTCATATTTCTATTCTTAAGACTTAAGTCTTGATTCAAAAGCTCATAATGTGATGTTGTAATAAGTAACTCTGTGTTGCTGGGTGGCTAAGAGTGCGTAACCTATGCCTCAGGATAACCCTCTAACCACCAAAGTTGTTTACAACTAGCAGCTGAAGTCTTGGAAGATTACTGTATCATTCCTTAAGATGCTCTGTGCTGCATTTTTGAGTGTATGGGTAGAAACCCCAAATGCCTATCATCAGTGTCACGTCTTACAGTATAGTTTGTTTTCTTGATCAGAAACAAAGTTGTGTAAGTACTGCGATGTAAATAAGACATTCAGTAGGCCGACAGACGGTGCTGTTAAGGGAAGATGGTAAGCAACAAAGTCACCCCAAAGTTCATAGTCATGTACTCTGCAGTAACACAGTATGTCCTGTCCTGTCAGCCAGATGGAATTCACTGTATCTGGCTTAGAGATGTACCTGGACCTTTTGCTTGTCGCTGTCCAGTTGTGCACCTTGGAGAACCTGCAGTGTTTCCATCTCTGCCACTGTGGCCACTTAGTTCATTGAACCACTGACTGATTAGGTTGGGAAGTGAGATTAATGGATGACTGTAGACCATCTTGTGACTCTACCATGAATGACTTTCTATCCAGGTATGCCTTTGGATAAATGCCCACATGGAACATAGTGTCTCTCTGAGCTCACTCTAAGAGGTCTGCTCAGATAATTTGTTTTCAAACTTTTTGGTCACCACTTTTTCATTCTGATCCTTCCAAGACTCTAGTCCTGTAGCCAAATCAGAGCAGGCCATTGGTTCAAATCTGTGCCGGAAGAAATAGTTATTCTAGGTGAAGTGTGCATTGAAGTGAACTTGTACTGCTCTAACTTCTGCTCATTGAAAGAATTTCCATCTGCATGGCCCTTCGGTGCTATCATTCTGGCTACGATGCCACATCTGCATTCTTGTGGCCATATCCATGAATCCATGAATCAGGCTTTTTTTTTTTTTTCATTTAATTTCTTTTTTTTATCAAGCAGTTAGAAATACCACAAAGGCTGTACTCATGAGCGAGGAAGGGTGGCAGAACGGAACCATTGTGGCTCACATTGTGGCAGACACAAATTGAAGCAGCTATTGTTAGACTCAGGGATTCCATTGGGTCTATCCCAGATTCTAGCATTTCCCATGATTTTGTTTAAGTGGCACATTCTTATATTTTAAAGTTTACCTGCAGTAATCATGTTCTTTTAGCATAAGTAGTAGGTGTATTTTTTTCCAACTTGATGTCTTTTGAGGTGATGATTAAGCTATTTCTGGAAGTTTATGACAAGCGAAGTTCTTAAATAATTTCTGAGGAAAATATATCAGGAAGGCAGTCAAGCCTAAAGAGTAAGATCATGAGATAGAGCTGAGTACAGATCTGTGTGATTTTAGACAACTGAGGTGTCTGCAAACTGAGAACCAATTAACAAAAGAAAGGGACATAAGATGAACAATGGAGACCACTGACCAAAGAAAGAACTCAAAGAACGTAGAAAATGTAAAAACATGAAACAATTCCTATTAGCGTTATAAAGATATTCAAATATAAATTGCGTATGTAAAACAAAAAGTTACCTGAAATGATAAAAGAAAACTTTGGGAACAAGGGAAATTGCTTAAAAATTCAGCACATGATTTCCATGCTTCTGTTGATTGCCAAGTAATTTTTAGCATGTTTGACGTCTGCACACCACACAGAGAAGCTGTAAAGATTGCCACCCAAAGTACTGGAGAGTGAACACAAGCCAGGATGGGTCAGGTATGCTGGAAAGATAGTTTCTATTTTCATGGGTTTTAGGCCAGGCTAGACCGAGTTATGGTACATGGGTTGGCAGAGAAACGTAGGAAAATGTAATCATCCTAATCTAGAGAATCAGAAAACTTAATTCAGGGTAACTGTGACCATTAGAGAGATGTGGTGAGTCCCAGAAAGAAAGAATCAGACTGAAGATCCTCAAGATGCTATCTGGCTATAGCTCTGTTTGACATGTGTCTTATGGAGCTATAATAAAATGCCTTAGTTGGAGTAATTTATAAAAACCTAAAACATATATTTCATAGTTCTGAAGTCTGCCAAATCCACAATCAAGGTGTCATCATGTTCAACATCTGGCGAGAGCCTCCTCCTCCTCCTGCGTGCTGTGTCTTCACATGGAGGAAGAAGAACCACTGTCTTGCATTTTATATGATCATGTAGTCATCCCCGAGGGCCCTGATGGCAAGGACATTAACTATTGACTTTCAGCTTAGAAACTTGAGGTGGGGACACATTCAGACCATAGCAATGGCTGACTGATATGGGCTACACAGATTAAGACAGCTTAGCTAAAACAGTGAACAAACGACAAACTGCTGTTCAAGTAACAGAGTTCAGTACAAAAAAAGAGGTGGTGCTCATCAGAGAAAATAGCAGAAATCAAAATCTCCACCATATAGTCCTCATAATATCTAGAATATAATCTAAAAAATTATGTTCACATACAGAAAACCAGGAAAGGGAACACGTTCTCAGAAGAAATTGAATCTAATCCTCACATGACACTTCTCTTGGAATGAAAACAGAGGTTAAAGTAGTTATTTAATAGCCTTATTGAAATAAATACAGTACCTGTTATGGCTATCACATCTAGATGTTGCCCAAAGCTCCATGCACTCATAAATGGGTTTTTGGGAATGACTGGGTCAAGGTTGCTCAATACTGGATTCGCCCACTGATTGGTTCAGCATAGTTCTGCATATGGATGATGGATTTACTGAAAAAGGAAGACGTATTCTGGGAGTGGGTGACAATTGACCAATAGGATTGCAGCCTGGGTAGAATGAAAAAGGTAAGAAGATGGAAGACTGCTACTTCCTGCCTGCAGTGCTGTGACTGTCATTCTTTTGCTATGTTCCTCTGCCCCGGAGCCCCAACTTGGAGCCAGATTACAGTAGGCTGAAACCTCTATAAACTATGAGCCAAAATACACCTTTCCTCCTGTAACTTGTGAGTGTCACATATTTTGTCCCAACAACAACAAAGTAAGTAAAACGCTACCAGTGAATGAAACTTGGGAAAAGTAGTAGAGAATAAAAGTAATGTAGACATCGTTAAAAATTAAAGAACTGAACAATGACATTTCAACAAAATATTGCTGAAATATTTAATAAAATAGGAGCTACTAAAGAAATATTAAGTAATTTTATAGGTTAGAAATCATCATTATTCAGCTGCGTATGGTGGTACCTGGGTGTTAGCACAGCACGTAGGGATGCCCAGGCAGGAAGATTGCAAGTTCGAGCCCACTCTGGGTAACTTAAGAACTTAGCATTGTGTTGGTTCAAAATAAAAACTAAAAGGGGTTGGGACTGTAACTCAGTACGAAGTCCCTGAGTTCAATCCCTGTTATGGCTTAGATCAGGAATGTTCCCGAAAGACCTCATGTGCTCAAAGGTGGGGCTGGGAAGGAGATCTGATGGGAACTACATGGTTGACCTGTGGTTGGGAGGTGGGATCCAGTAGGAAGAGGGCGGTCACCGGCGTGTGCCTGGCAGGTTCATTTTCCTCGCCAGCTCTATCCTGTCTCTCCTTCCTGACTGCAGTGCTGTGTGAGCTTTTCTTCTGCTATGTACCTCTCTGCCATGGCACTTTGTGCCTTGGCACTAGCTGGCCACAGATAACCGTTAGCCAGAATAAACCTCTGCTCTTTTCAATGATGCCATAGGGGATTGTGGTTTAGCAATGAGAAAGTGACTAAGACAATTTTTTTAAAAAAATTTCTTTTCTTCTTTTTCCTTTCTTGTTTTGTCTTTTTGAGACAGGGTCTTGCCATGCAGCTCAGGCAGGTCTTGAGCTTACTTTGCAGTCCAGCTGGTCTTAAACTTGCAGTGATCCCTGGTTCTGCCTCCTGTGTACTGGGATTACAGCCATGCATCATCATGCCTGGCCTGGCAATTTCTCATTCTGAAAAAAAAAAAAAATCTCATATTAGATCTTTGCAAAAATGAAAGGGACCAAAGGGCAGGGTGGTTTTCAAAAAGAATTAAATTATGTTACTTACATGTACTAGCTTCCTGGGATGAATGCAATCACTGCATACTGTGGACATTTACTAATAAAACACAGAAATACTTAATTTAGAAATAACAGAGAGGGAAAATGATTTAAAAATGAACACTGTCTCCAAGAACGATTACTCCACAGTTTAACAAAGTGCAATTGCAGTCCTAGATAGAGAGGAGAGAAATAATGGGGCAGAAAGTGGGATGAGAAGCGGTGAATGAACACCGTCCCTGGGCTACGGTGGGATTCCGATAGCTAAGAGCTGAAGCTCTCAGTAATTCAGTTTTTGTGTTATGTTGGTTACCAAGTTAGGATTTGTCTTAGTTACTCATTGTTAGTTATCATTGCTGGGACAAATACCTGACACTCAAAATGAAGGAAAGAAAGGTTTATTTAGCTCACAGTTCATAGAGGTTTCAGCCCATTTTCAGCTGGCCCAAGGCTGAGTGGAGCAGGGAGGAGATCATTCAGTTCATGGTGGCAGAACAGCAGCAAAATGGTGGCAGAGGCAGCCAATCAATCAGGGCAGCAGAGCAGCAGCAACAGCTCGAGTCTGTCTTTATATTACATCCAGGCTCTCCGCCTTAGCTCCCGCCCTAGGCTACACCCATAATCCCAGAAGTACTTTGACCCATAATCCCATCAGTACTAAAACCCATAATCCCAGGGATCATGGATCAAGTCTCAAACTCTAGAAGTCCCTACCCAGTGATTACATGAGGCTTTGGGGGGACAACTAGACATAAACCATAACAGGATTAAAGTGTGAGTTCTCCCAGTTCTGAGATCTGTGCTCTTACGCACCTGCTCCTCTTTCATCCTAAAGGTGTTTGTTAAGGGCAAAGAGTAAATCATGAAGACTAAAACAAAATAATACTTTCAGCGTGAGAACTCAAGTTTGCTGCAAAAAAATCACCCACACGAAGCTCATGTGATGCAGCTTAGTGTTTAAGATTAGATGGAACTGTTGTGTTAGTACATTCTAAAAATTCTTATTTGGCATCAACTTAATTCCTCCAACATAGTAGTGACTAAATAACATCATGCTGTGAATTTAAACTAACTTAACCTTATTGGATACACAGGGCACTAAATTTTGTCACCTCTGTTTTCAAGATTCAAAATCTGTCCAGGAGTGTTGTAGGGCATCTTAAGATTGTCAAGACCTGATTGGCGACTGGGGACTCCCTGTATCCTTGTGCGGCCTCTGACTGCTCCAGCAGGGCTATATTATGTCTACGTCTGGTTTTTCGGGAACTTTTTTCTTGTACAATTTGCTTTTCCAGTTTCCTACTCACTTGTTCCAGTACCTTACAGTATCAAGAATTTTTTTTTTCTAACGTTCTGCAGATCTGAGGTGGTCTTAAGTGTAATGTGCACGGAAATCATTCTATTCCACTGTCCCACACCACTGAAGCACACTTTGAAACAAGCTCTTTCAAGGGTGACTGTTGGAGGTAAGTTCTGGTGTCATGAAAAGTCTAAAGAGAAGGCCTAAAGGGGCTCCTCATTATTATCATATCTCATCAGTGAGCGCTGGTGGTATTCCTGTGTTTGTGTTCTTGATAGTCAATTAGATCTGAGGAAAATTTTCTATTGTATTGATTAAACTCCATTGCAAAAAATTGCCCCCAGATACAAACATAACAGATAACGCCAACTCCTATATTTGTGTTATTGCAAACCAGTGTTCTTAGATTACTACACATTTTCTTTGTGTGTATATAAAGCATTATGGGGACGATGCTAGTAGGAGAGAAGTATTTTCAGCATGCATTCTTGCTTGTCAGGCGGTCTCAGAGTGAGGGCTGGAGTGGGGTAGGGTAACAAAAGATCGGCAGAAATAAACATATGGCGCATGCATGTGTGCAAGATAGAACCCCGATTAAAGGACTCTGTCCTTCCCCTCTGCTTCCTTCCTTCCCTTCCTACTTCCCTCCTTTTCTCTGTCCTCCTTCCTCCCTCCTTCTTTTTCCCTTTTTCTTTATGTTTCAATGACTAGGATGGTTTCTATACAGAAAGTAAGCACTTGCATAAACTATGGAATTAGTTTTCTGTTCAGAAAACAGAACAAACACATCTTTGGAGAAGACTGGTCTTCACGTCTGAGGAGAAATCAGTAGAGGAGCAATTATAGTCACTCAAATATACTTGAATTTTATGTTCCATTTTTGTACTTGGGCAAATCACAAAGTTACAAAACACAATGAAGATGCTATGTACTGTGCTTTGGCAGGGTAAGCTGCAGCATTATATTGAAAAGAGAACATGAAAGCATTTTGCCTTTGGAACTATGTCCTGGAAAGGAGAGGCTTCATAGGCAGAGAATCTAAATTTCCCCTGTGGGAAGGTTTTACTTTGGTAAGGTGGGGGGTATTTGGGGGCGTCTTGCACAGGATGAAGAGTAGAAAAGGATGAAACAATAAAGGGTGTTTTCAAATTGTCTTCTGTAAAAGAAGCTTTTTAATTTGGAACTAATTTTAAGTCTAAAGAAATTTGCAGAAAGTCATAAAAGCATACTTTGATGTACTCAAATTCATCTACTAAAATTGTAACGTGTTTGCTTTGCATCTATCCTGTTTCCACCTTTGTCTTTGTGTGTGTTTAGTGTTTTTCTGAACTGTCTCAGAGAGCACTGAGCCCTCGGCTTTCCTGTAACTGAATAGTGATAGAATCCCTTCCCCACCACCATCCTTAGCCCAGCGTTGTCCAGTGGCTGGCACTGGGCTCCATTCTAGGATCACATTTCTATTTAGTTGTCTTACCTTTATTCTGGGATACTTCTGCATTCTTTATACCAATGACATTTCAAAAGAATATTACCTGGCTGTACGATTCCCTTGTCGTTAATACATAAGATGTTTCTCAGTGTGGGCTGGATTCTGGTTAGCATTTCTAACTGCAAATGCATGTGCACGGTATCAAGTGCTCTTCAGGGTACGCTATCCAGAGGTGTGCAGCACCAGCTCCCTGAGGGAGCTGCTAATTTTCATCATCCTCTCAAGATAGAATTTTGTTTCTCCACTGTACAGCCAGATTAGCTTTTG
This sequence comes from Myocastor coypus, assembly GCA_004027025.1. Lineage (NCBI taxonomy): Eukaryota > Metazoa > Chordata > Mammalia > Rodentia > Myocastoridae > Myocastor > Myocastor coypus. The sequence continues at coordinate 17,265 of PVJA010027163.1, forward strand.
TACTTAATAAACTCTTGGAAGCACCTCAAACATCAAAATACCTGATTCTCCTTAAAGTTAACGTCCACTGATGATTTTTTCTTGAACAAGTATTAATGTAATACTTTCACAATTATAATGCTGAGAATCTAACCATTTTTCCATATGTATCATTGGTGATTTCCATTCTATTGTTAGAAGAACACTCTTCTTGCCATCTATCCAGCTGTGTGTCTACTTATCCATTCATCATTAGCAAGGCTTAATTGGTTTCCTATCCTCAGTAGCATCTAATTTTTTTTTTATTCTTCATATTTACTGCTGCACTGAAATCATTTTAGATCTGTACAGTAGGAGCCTATTCATTCCAAGCAACTCTGTACTTACGAAAAGCCCTACATTAAAAACCCTTTTTCTTATTTTTTGCATGAAAATAGATTTGTTTATCCCCATGTCACTTTCCTTGACCCATAACTGTGACAAACCATTTCTTTGAGAAGCACTATTTGCTTTTATATTTGAAAAATATTAATCAGAAGATGTGGGTCTTAGGAGTGCTCTTTGCAACTTCCAAGTATTTGGCATACACCTTAGTGCTTCAAGAAGGGGCATGTGTGAAGGGGTCTCTGCCTTCTGCACAGCTGCTTGGCTGCTAAGGAAGTGGTGGTGGCTTTTAAGTCTTGAGGAGACAGAGACCTTTCAAAGATCCTTCCTAAGCTCTCAGGAAGAACATCACCTATGGTGGAAGTGGTGAAATCCCTTCAGCTATTTGGAGATAAAGCAAAAGATGGGGTAGAACTTGTGAGAAGGGCTGGGGTGGAGAAGAGAGAGTGGGAGGAGAATCAGTATAGTTTTATTGGGAACACGGATTTTTAATACAATAAACGCACTCACCTAGAGAACCCCAGGAATAAACTGAGAACCCATGAGCACAAGTTTTAATGTAGTTTCTCATTAAACCAATGAGGCTAGACTACAAGAAAGAAATCAAAGTCAAAATGAATTTATTTAAAAATCACAGACAAAGGAAGCCTGTAAATATGAGGGATGTGGTGTGTGTGTGTGTGTGTGTGTGTGTATGTGTGTGCGTGCGCGCGCGTGCATGCACGTGTCTGGTGATCTATGCTTTGACAAGGTAAATCATAGCATTATATTGAAATGAGCATTTTGACACATGACTGACATCTCACAGTCTAGAGAATCCTGTTACCCAGAAAATATAGACATTGAGATGAATGATCACATGCAAAACCTCCATGTATGTACAAGTAATTTTTCCTAAAACCTTGAACATCTAACAGAGCCTAGTTGTAGGGCTGGGGAGATAGCTCAGTGGTGTAAAAGCCTGCCTGCCTGCCTTGCAGGTGCAAGGTCTGGCATTTGATCCCTGGTATAAAAATAAATAAATAAAACACACAAACAGACACAAACAGTTGTACTGCAAGCAGTTAATTATAATGAAAGTAGTCCACCCTTGGATTAGAGGATTTAGATGTTAAGGTTGAACTTATTTATAGTCAAAAAATCAGCAATTTACTATTCTTCTGTTAAGTTATATCTAAAAATCTTTTAGACTGCATACCTGATATAAGAACAAACTGAAGCATGGAGAGAAACCAACTGATATCTATTTGAATCTTGGATGACAGCACAAATTTATGTCTCTAGAAACGTGTCTGACCCATGCCAACTCAGCCCACTCTGGTTGTTGCCTATTCCTCTGTCATATGTTTAAAACTATATCAACTCTTTAAGGATTGAAACGTAAGATGCTGGGTGAGTTATTATTTAATTTAAGAAATTCGAATTGGTTTTAGACAGTTAAAAATATTCATTAGCTTGAAAAAAACTGTTCCATGGATTATATTAGCATCAATTTGATAAACATAAATCCCAAGAAAGAAGGAAATAAACACAATTTGTGAAGATGTAAGCAGGAAAGGAAATGTATTCACAAAGGGACGTTAAAGCTCTTGTGAGTCAACTCTTCCTTAGTCTTCACACTTGATTCCACAGGGGTTTGGAGATTGTAATGTGAAGGAGGTGTAATTTATTTCCTACTTCTTAGCAAAATGAACCCTAGTTTGTCATTAGACCTGAAATGGCCACTCGGGGGAGATACCTTTGTAAATAAAACTCAGCCTTTGGAAGCCTAGTTATTGTTCAACTGAGTGGTTACAGATGAGATTTTTCAAAAGGTAAAGTGATACAAACACATAAAATGACTTTTCTGAAAATCGGCAATATATATCTTTAATATATAATTAGACTCGGTGCACTCCCAACACATGTTTAGCCATATATTTGACTCTAGTTGAAATGCCTTTCTGTAATGAATTTTCACTCTAAATGAATTAAAAACTGGAAAGAGGTTTTGGAGAGCTTGAAATGTTACGACTAAAAATTGTGCTAAAAATTGTTGCGGAAATTACTCTTTTTAACTAGAGATTTCTTTCCTTTCCCAAACCATTTGAAATTGCCGTTTCTTCCTTGTTTTAAGTTGCTGAAGTCAGGAGTTTGGAAACAAAGAGAATTCAAGCAAGAAGGCAATGGTGAACAACTTCTCCCGAGCCTACGCTGTGGAGCTCTGCTATGAGAACCTGAATGGATCCTGCGTTAAAACCTCATACTCTCCGGGCCCTCGAGCGATCCTGTGCGCAGCCCTTGGTTTGGGGGCCGTGCTGGCAGTGCTTGGAAACTTCCTTGTCATTATTGCGATCCTTCACTTCAAACAGCTGCACACCCCGACCAACTTTCTGATCGCATCCCTGGCCTGCGCCGACTTTCTGGTGGGAGTCACTGTGATGCCCTTCAGCACCGTGAGGTCTGTGGGGAGCTGTTGGTACTTTGGGGAGAGCTACTGTAAATTTCACACATGCTTTGACACCTCCTTCTGTTTTGCTTCGTTATTTCACCTGTGCTGTATCTCTATCGATAGATACACCGCTGTAACGGACCCTCTGTCCTATCCGACCAAGTTCACTGTATCGGTTTCAGGAATATGCATTGTTCTTTCTTGGTTCTTTTCGGTCACGTATAGCTTTTCTATCTTTTACACTGGGGCCAATGAAGAAGGGATCGAGGAATTAGTAGTTGCTCTGACCTGTGTGGGGGGTTGCCAGGCTCCCTTGAATCAAAATTGGGTTCTGCTTTGTTTTCTTCTGTTCTTTCTCCCTACTCTGGCCATGGTATTTATCTATGGTAAGGTATTCTTGGTGGCTAAGCATCAGGCTAGGAAGATAGAGCGCACAGCAGGCCAAACTCAGTCCTCTGCAGAAAGTTATGAGGCACGAGTGGCAAAAAGAGAGCGGAAGGCAGCCAGAACCCTGGGCATTGCCGTGGCAGCATTTCTTGTTTCTTGACTACCATACATTATTGATGCAGTAATTGATGCTTACATGAATTTCATAACTCCTCCCTATGTGTATGAGATACTAGTGTGGTGTGTTTATTATAATTCAGCTATGAACCGCTTGATATATGCCTTTTTCTACCCATAGTTTCGAAAGGCAATAAAGCTTATTTTAAGTGGCAAAGTCTTGAGGAGTGATTCATCAACAACTAATTTATTTTTAGAAGAAGCAGATACAGATTAACAGGCTTACCACAGATACTTCAGATTTACCTTGGAGTTAGTGGGATAATTCACACCTGGATCTGAAAAGACAATTACAATTGCTTATCAAGCAGCACGGTCTTCCATTCAGTGATTACTTTAAAACATTTGCTATCTGTGTCTTCACACTTTTTAGAAATTAATGATGAATGAATAAAATTTGTTGCTTCCTTCCTATTTAGTATTATGGAATGATTCTTTGACTTTTTACCATTTTCTGTGAAATTGCTCCTTGCTTTTTCAAATGATTTGAAACTCTTCAGTTTCTTCCACACTCCTGACCAGTTTTCAGTTGTCCAAATTACACAGTGAGGAGGGAAAGCTGTACTGCTTTTTGAGGAATTTGAAATAAAGTGAGGATTTTATGAAAGCAGGCCAGTTCAAATTAGCATATTTTCACCTTTGAGTTTTTATAACCTGGTACTGTATTTGACACTGGAAATATATTAAGATGAATGATTCAAATACAACCAAGGACTGTTTTGAGATAGCAAATATTCAAACTGCTATCACACATTCTTGGGTTGCACTTGTGTTCCATCATGTTTAACGTCATGACGTATGTTGCAAGAGGCAGAAAAAACTTGAAAGAAAACCAGTGATAAGGTGGCTTTTGCCCTCTGAAGGCTTTAAGTCACTGCTTTAAATCTTCAAATGCCATAGCTCGCAGACTATTTGGGAACAAGTGTGTTTTATGAAATTAAAAACAAAGGGAACTAAGTAAATAGATCCATAAATATTATGTGCTTTATCCCCAGATGGGTAAGATGGAGATATTTGGAAAAGGACAATATGTTCCCTGTGGCTTTCCTAAAATTTTGAAAGAAACGTTAACAGTATTTTATGAGAAATAAAATTTGAAAGGTGAAAGAGGCCAAAAGAAGTACGAAAGTCTTCATTTCTGAAGTGGTTGCTTCAGCCAATTGCAGGCTGCATGAATGTTGCAAAGAATAATTGATGCCTTTCGGTCTCAGGTGTAGTCGTAGCGATTCCATGTCTTTCACATGTGTGTACTATTATTAAAGTGCATGCTTGTTTTCTTAATAAAATATCAATATATACACTCATTGCTTAATTCACAGTAACTTTGACCACATGTGTTTTTCCAATTAGTTAATATTAAAGGGAAACTGCTGGATTACATGGAATGCACTGTGCTTCTTAAAAATGTTAAAATGAAATGTCACATATACATAGTTGCAAAATAATTATTATACCTTGCTTTGGTCTTAGTCAGGATCAAAACAATTTTGCCAGTTATTTAGTGAGAAGAATGTGGAGGCTACACACACACACACACACACACACACACACACACATAATAATTAAGAAGATAGAAGAGGGGGATGCAGCAGGGTTCAGTGGCAGAGTGCTTGCATAACATGCGTGAGGCCCCAGGTTTAAGCCCCACTGAATATCATGCCACCAACACCTGTGCCTCTACAGCAAGCTACCGGAGTGACTGGGGATCACTATAACAGACTTTCTTCACTTATTACTGCCATTATATTTGATAATTAACTGGACTTCAGGAACTCCCTGTGAGTATGCAACTAACTTGTTCACATGCTGTGCTTATTTTTATTTAGCTATGATGCCTTTCTCTAGAATATTCACTTATAATTGGCACATTGAAACACATTTAAATGTTGCTGTTCTTTTTTTTTTTTTTCTTTCTTTCTTTCTTTCTTTCTTTCTTTATTTCTGTATTTAGGACAGTGTGTACGGGATGTACAGGGTCTCACTCCATAAATCGCACTTGGAGTGGTTCTCCCGTTTTCAGCCTCCCAAAGTGCTGGGATTACAGGGGTGTGCCCCCCAGGCCCAGTCTTAATCCCGCTCTGAGCATGCCCCATGGGGCAGGTCAATTGTGGCAGGCTGGAGATCAAATGCCAGCTGTCCCGCTCTGCTGACCAGGCATTTTAGTCCCTTAAATGGCACTCTTAAGAATATTTTTGCATAGCATTTGAAAGAAATTCAAAATATTTTAGTAATATTAATTGAAAAAATTATTTTGAAAAGACCATTGAAGACAACATGCATTAGAACACTCAGAATGTTGACCCTGTTTACAGTGCTTTGTCCTTTTTAACTTTTATTATTTGTTTATCTTAAAATAGGGCTGGGGAGATAGCTTAGCGGTCTAAGGGCCTACCTGGCAAGTGCAAGAACCCAGGTTCTATCTCTGGAACTGAATGTCATGGCAGCCCAGTGCATAGGCCACTTAAATCGGGCATGGTGGCACATACCTGTAATCCCAGTACTGTTGAGGCTGAGGTAGGAGGATCACTATGAGTCTGAGTTGCATAGCAAGACCCTGTACCAAATAAACACACATTAAAACGCTTTTAAAAATGTTATTGCGTATATTTGAGGCTTATAATGTGTTGCTATAGGACATACATTTGTAGTAAAATGGTAACTAAAGTGACACCAATTAACATATTTTATCATGCTACAAGAGCATACCACCTTTTATAAGAGCCGCTAAAAATCTATTTAATAAAAGTCCTTGTTACAATTTTGCCAACAATCACCCTATTGTACATTTCATCTGTAGACTGACTTACTGGTCCCATAAGTCTGTTTCTTTAAATCCTTTGACCTATATCTTCATTTGCTATATTTTAAATTGTCTGTTGCTGTAAATAAACAATAATTTTAAAATACTTTTCATCTTACATGAATTCATTTCTGCATTTATAAATCAAGAAATGTGATGCTTAATCAGAATATTAAATTGTAGTTCTTTTTCACTTATTATCAAGTCTTCATTCACACTATTTTAATACCTACCACACTTTAAAATTTTTATATTATTATTATTGATGTATTTGGTTGTTACAGGCTCTCACTATACAGCTCGGACTCATAGTGATCCTCCTGTTTTCAGCTTCTCCAGTGCTGGGATAACAGGCATGTGCCACCATGGCCAGACTCTGGATGGCTCAGTCAGCCCTGGGGGAAGGGTTGGTCTGGGATGTGGTATCAGGAATTCAACCTCAGTCCCTGTGCTTGTCTAAGCTTGCCTAAGCAGGTGTGTTAGTCTGCTAAGCTATCTCACTGGCCCACTTACCACAAATTTGCTGAAAACATTTTTTAAACAATTGGTTTATTTTCTTTCATTCTCACTCATCAAAACATTATTAGTTTTCTGTATTTAAAAAGTCTACATTGTTTTTCATTTATTTTTCTAAAATATAAAGATCTTAATAATCAGTAGTCAAGAAAAAGCTAACTTTGCAATCCTTTGGTTAATATGATTTTTATTTTATTTTTTTTTAAATGAGAAAAAGTGTTAAATCATGCAAACTTGCTTAATAATCAATCTTCCTGTTTGAGGCTGGACTATACAAAGCAGTACTCCCGGGCTCTGTGTAACTTGCAAGTTTATCTTTGAAAACAGTCACTTTTTCTTTATCTGCCAAGATTGATCCTAAGATAAAGGCCCAAAGCATGTATTCAAGGTCAGGCCATCTAGGTTTTTTGTTTCATAGTAGCTTTCAACTCGATGAAGTCATGGACCATTAGTGTCCTATTTACTTGAAAAATAAGATGATAATGGAACATTCTCCTTGAGGTTCTAAAATAATAATGACCCTCATGTAAAATAAGTCTCTACATTTTGAAATCAAAAGATCTAATAAAAATACTAACATACTTCTTATGCTCTATTAATATACACAGGGAAGGCAAATAATTTTATAAGGATGTTTTATTAAAGGCACTTTCAAGACATGCCTTTAGAGATGATTTTCTTAATTTGCATAGTCAGTCCTGTTAAGCAAAAGGACCACTTGACTTTTGTACAAGGTGTTGAGATATATATTATTATTTTAATTAAAAGCTAGAGTTCCAGAGGAGCTGCAATGTTGTTATAAGAGCCGCTTGACATATTCAAAAGACGATGAAAATTCAAAAGCAAAGGCTTGATAGAGAACTAATAATTTTAAATCTCTAGGAAAGATAGCAGGACTTCACTTAAGTAGATCAAACATAACATATCTACAAAAATGAAAACGTTTTTGTGTAAAGACCTCACAGTAGATTCCTGTTATGTGATATTTTTAGAATTGGCATTTTGTTATTCTTACTATTAATATTAACATAAGTAATTATACCTGAGGAAACAAGTTTGAGAACTATCACACACATTAAATCCTGAAGTTGTGACATGCGAATCTGTGTCCATTGTAGAAGCCCATAATTTACTATAGTTGTGGATCAGTTAAGAAAATAAACATTTCCAGAAGTAAAAGTCAATACATTATCTTCTCAGGCATTACATAGGAGCTGACATTTATATTTGATCTGGTCAGACACCACACACACACACACACACACACACACACACACACACACACACACACACACTCCTAAAGCCAAAGAGCAACATTTTATCATTTCCCAAGGACAACACAAAGTTAATCATGCAGCCACATCAGGGATAGGACTATGTAAGTTCCCTCTAATGATTCAGCCCAGTTGACCCTGTGAAACAAACAAAACCCACTTGGGCGTCCTCCTCCTGCCCTCTCTCTACTTCGTGCTCTCCCAGGAGCTGCCCTTCTTCCAGGTTGTGATCATCATGAGTGAGCGGTGTCATTTCTCACTACAAATATGATAACTGCTGGTGGAATTAAATCATTCTTAAGAAAACGTCATCAAGCTCTTTTAAAAGTATAAACATTCCTCAGTTCTGGCCTGTTTTCCTCTTCTGAAGTTAGATTCCAGATTCTTCTCTTCTTGAATACAGAGTACAGTGAGACAAGCTAAAAATGGTGCCAAATGTTTATTTGAAAAGTGGGGGATGAGGGGGGATGGGAGAAACCAGATCTGAAGAGTGAATTTGTGCAAACAACAACAACAAAAAAAAAAAAAAGAAAGAAAAAGAAAAAGAAAAAGAAAACCACATGCTGTATCTGGGAAAGGCAGGAAAAAAGTCATGATAGCAAAGTCCTCTTGACATATCCTTTAAGCTGTCCAAATCTCAAGGAAACCTGTGAGAACTTCCACATAAGGTCCTGAGAGCAGTGCTGGGATCTCCCCGTCAGAGTGTGGTTGGATCTAGACCATATCCTATTGAAAACCTACTAAAGTTCTCATGAGAAGTTCACTTAAGGGGCTTTGGAATCTATTCCTTGCAAGGCCCAGGATCTCGTAATTAACATGCCTACCAGCCATCTTTGCCACACCCTAATCTCCTACCTCAAAAGCAATAACAATAAAACATACTATTCTCAGAAAGGTCCTCTCCTGAGTTGGCATCAGCTGAAGTTAAAATAGAAATTTTAAGAGACATTCATTTAGAAGTTATTTTTACAAAGAATAAAACAGTAGAAGGAAATTTTTCAGAGGAGAAGATTTATGCGGATGCATTATTTCTTGGTAATGCCAAATAGGCAAAGCTAAAGTTCCCCTATGAGGAAGATTTTACCTCTCCATTCTCATGCAAGGCCAATCAGTGCTGATCAAAATACAGCTACTGTCCATCGCAAGGTGCAGTCACAGATGGAGTCAACCCATCTGCAGAACAAGATGGGCTTTTCCTCCTCCTCAGGTAGCTGAAGTATGAGCCAGAGGGGTGCTGGCCAAGTGGTGCTGGAAACATGAGCTCTGGACTCATTCAGCTTTTGTGTGCTCTGCAGCTTTGCTTTGTTAGCTCTCAGAAGTAGCATTTCCATTGGAGGAGCCAACAAGGCCTACCTCAGAATTGTCAGCTTCACCCCTATGAGTACTTGATGTCATATGGTGCAATGTGCCATCCAGACATTGGTGCAGTAGCATACCAACAGTCATAGGTCCAAAACTTGCTTCATTTTCCATGACAAATAGTATGGCTTTGCTCCAGAAACCTAGAGTACTGATCTGTGTTTTTCCTATGATGCTCCTTTCCCCATTACATCTACACTGCATTCTTTGCTACAGTGAATTCCACCAGCAACACCAGATCATTAATTTGTGTAGACCTGTATTGTAGCCCCATTCCACTTAAGAGCCCTATCCTATTCCAGGTCACACACAAAGCTGTGTGTCATTTTTGGAAACTAGTATACAGGCCAGAAGTGTTATACTAAAGTCTGGAATATGTTGCTTTCGGATCTGAAATTGGTCTCCCAGGCATTTATTTCATTGTTGTAGGAGACACAAGAAGTAGTCATTCTGGGACATCAAAATTGGTGAGATGAGACACCTTTGACTACTTCAATGAAGTAACGGATCCCCAAATCTTCAGAGGAACTAGCTCCAGATTGCTAGCAAACATACATTTCCCCAAGACCATTTTATCATGTGCCATGTACTGTTGCTGGTCAGGGACTGAGGAGATTCCTGAAGTAGTGATAAGAAACCTAAATCCATCCCACCTACAGAAGAAGTTGCAAAACAAGAATTCTTAGGGAATTTAAGAGGCATAATGTAGTGTTGTAGGCAGCTGAGTTAGATAAAACTAATATAGGCAGGCAGACAGGGTTAGGCCCTTGAAGGACCCAGTGTAAAAGAGAAGATACCTTGTAACTGTGGGAGAGACAGGTACCTCCACTGTGGGCCACATCTCAAGACAAAAGATTAAACAAATGCACCCACATGCCTCTGTGGGGATAGGTATCATTTGGGACTAATACTCTAAATAAGTACTCATCACCTTGAAAAAGCCAAGAAGAGCCACTAACCCAGCCGCCTGCAGGAAGAGCTCCTCTTCTGTATTCTTGTCTGTTTGCTGTGTGACTCACTTCCCCATTTGATAGTAATTTAATCAATTTTTCCTGAGCAATTATGTTTGTAATCTTATTGGTTGACCATAGTTTTGTCCTACCTCATGCTCATCTTGCGAGTTTCCACGTTTCCCACCTTAGACCCATCTCTTCTTGTAGCTTTGCTCTATAAAACCCTAGAAAAGACAGGGTTCTTGATGACCCGCTTGGGTACCCTTCTGTCCGCCTCTCAGACAGAAGTTTTCTTTCCTTCAACAAATACATTCTGATCTTAACCTCTGTTGTTCCTAAAATTCATTCTTTGGTTTTAGAGAACATGAACTTATCCCAGATATTTTCAGGTTGGGTGCTTCTTTCCCCTACATCAGGGTTTATTAATCAGGATTTTAAAGATGCATACTCAAATACATCATTGTTTGTAGCTGTGTGTACTTATGGGGGTTGGAGTGGAAACCTTCAGAACCTATAAACATGTGGAAGGGAGAGATGAGAGACAGTGGCTCTCTTTTGCAGAGAAAGGGGCAATGCTCTTCACCAGTGGTGGGGAAAAGCTTATTTTCAAGTGAAAAAGAATGGGGAGGGGTCTATGTGCAAGTAATTTGAATGTGTCCATGTTTATTGTGTCTTGAGAAGGAAAAGGATGAATTTAGATTTATGTACTGAAACTATAGTATATATTTTTAAAATGATTACTTTTCTTGCCTCACTTCTACTTATCTTTAGTTTTCTATCTTGCCTTCTCCCACGTGGTTATCCTACTTCATGGGCGTGTCACCAGTGTCTAGGCTCCTTTCTTGAAAGGGAGATCTGTGCAGTTCTGAACAGTGTCCGTGTCTGCCAAAAAGCTAATGTAAAGAAGAAAAACATTATTTTGAATGGCAACAGGCAGTATCAAGCTGAACAACAGATGTTGGTTGAGAGCACAGAAAACTTACGAAAAATGTTAGTTCATATCTGCTGAGTCATCTGGAGGTAGGAGATTAAGGTGGGGCAAACTGGTTGAGCAAGTGGGCATGACCTGTCAATCATATACAGAATACAAATGTGTCAGGTGTTTCTTTTTTTTCTTTTTTAATATATTTATTTATTTATTTATTTATTTATTTATTTATTTTTCCAATTCGTTTATTGTTTAAATTTAACAATGGTTATATTACATATTTTCATCATCGGATCAGTTTAGATTAATACATATAGGTATATAAAATTGATCAAACAACTAAACATTAACCTTTCTAAATCCACATTTCTTTTTTTTTTTTTTTTCTTTTCCCCCTTTTTTTCTTTGAAAGTTGACATATTACATATTGTCCTCACAATCAT